>JAPMOR010107733.1:53798-64647 GCA_026543865.1 Argiope aurantia | reverse complement strand
TATCAAATTTATCAACTCTCTAACTATCTCAAGTGTTAGAATGAACATTATCCAAAAGAATGTAAACAGGTTGCTTCTAATTATTATAATGTTAGAATTTTTGAAAATTTATTTAGAAAATCAAAAAGGAAAACAAATCAGATTTATTACAGGAAAAATTCACTTTTTTTTTTTCTTGTATGTAGTGTTATCTATAATATAATCGACCACCACGATCTGTAGCACGGATTGACTTAAAAATACTCTCGCTCTTTTGGTATACGAGAGTATTAAATTCCAGCTTCTATTTTGATGTCCAGCAAATGAGACACATGTTTTTTTAATGTATTTAAATTGGATGATTTATTGGTGTGCGAATAAACCTTTGCATGAATAAATAGCATAGGTCATTCAGCTGAGGACAGAAATTTTGATTCTTTTGTATTTATACTGATTCATTACATTCTCCACTTCACAAACTAGATTGAAAGTTATAATATTATTTTCTTTCAATGGTTTCTTATCTAGAATTCGGCATTACCATTCTTTTCATTTTAGACCATTGTACTTTCATATTGCTATAACACTGAATTGTCGTATCTGTAAATAATGGCAAATGTATTTCAGAATTACAACAGGACAGTTGTGTTATTTTTATAAAGATAATCGCACCCTTTTCAAATCCTTTTTTCGGTTTCTTCATTCCAATGGATATTTCATTTGTTCTTTTCGGTTCCTTTAATATATTTATATAACAATGCTTGATTCTTTTCTGCATCTTTTAGATAACAATGATTAAAAAATTAAGAATTCCGAAAAACACACTCACATTTTGAATACTTTAGTTGTTGAAGCTTGAATTCTTTCTGACAAAGGACAAGAACTTTGGGATGAAATTAGATATCCCAAAATTGGATTTTTAGAACAGCAAATACATATTTCAAAGTCAAAGTTATTCTTAAGTCAGAATTATAATTTTTTTAAACCATTTCGCGTTTTTCATTATTAGTAGATGCAATAAAAAAATCTTCCAAACAAGGAAAAATAAAGTCAAATTCTCCGAGAACTTCATGGATCAATAAAAATAAATGTTGCAAAAATATTTTCCAGCCCGAAAATTTATTACAGTAACTTCATGCAAAATAAAACATATTATAATTGATATCCTCAGTCGTGTTAATTTGCAATAATAATTTGGAAATACTGTAATTTGAAATAATCTTTTTTTAGAAAATATAATAGTGTCTTTCAATATTTGATGAAATTTTCTATCCTAAAAATGCCCCTCGGGGAGGGGGGCCTCGAAATGGGAAGGAGAAGTTTCCGTCATGGTGGTTGTTTCTCGCCACCCTGGAGGGTACATGAAGAGGTACGGGTCTGGCTCCTCCCATCGATGACAGGACGTACTTCCTTAGGGAAGGGTAGAACCGTAGCCGGCCATGGCCCTTAGGACTCAAGCACATTTCTCGACAGTGTTGCTGAAGCGGCAGTCCGATCATTCAGTGGGGTGTGTTTTTTTTTTATTTTTCTCGTGTGTCTTCGAGGCGGGTCGGAGAGCCAGTGAAAAGACTATCCTAAGAATGGAGTATCGATCAGAATTGTCTGAGAAATTAAGTTGACTGCAATTACTACATTGGCAATAAGATCTTTTTTTTTTTTTTTAATTTGAAGTTGACACTGAATAGTTATTTCACTATGAAACAAATTTAACTTCTTCTCTTGCTATGGTTAGACATGCCAGAGTAAGTTGTCATGTTTTGGCAAGAATAAGCCGATCATGTATTTTGCGAAAAAAATGTTTAATATCATTTTTTATAAGCTGAAAAAAATTGAAGTACTGAAAAAAATGAAATACTGAAAAAAATTAGTTTCAGAAATTTAGGGATATTTTAAGAGCAAATGAGATATTTTTATGTATTTATTCATTGCTCTAACAACTTTGTCTCCCTGGGAAGAGGGGAGGGCTGTAATCACTAGAGAACGCGTCCCTACATGATGCGTGTACGTGTTCCTACAACAACGACAACGTTGTCAATCGAACCACCTTATACATGGAGATTTTTCATTCCATTTATTAATTTTTTTGCCATCTTATACATGGTGATTTGTTATTCCACTTATTAATTTTTTATAATGGGGATTTATAATTCGACTTATTAATTTTTTTTCTTATTTATTCTAAAAAGTGAGTGAAATTTGTAACGAAAATCAAATTTTGAAATACCTTTTGTGACGTCACGAGTGTGAATCAAAAGTCACGACTTAATCCCAAATCAAACTTGTATGCCTAAGTCGAGATTTTTCTTCCATTAACTGCGTGTAGCTCATATTCGGTTTGCTTTTTTAAACTAAGAAGTTGTCATTGGAATTGTGCAAATATCAGCTTCATTATCTATGAGGAAATAAAAAACTCGATCTCTCATCACAGACGATTAAAAGAAAATTTCGATAATCTTTTCTTTACATTTCTTGTAGAATTATTTATCACTGAACTAACGATAGATTAAAAATTTCCTACGACCTTGTAGTTTTGAGTCCAGGTGTAGGGACATGACATTTATCTAGAAAACTTTCATATCGAAATGAAATCGCATGCTTTTTTGGAATAAAAATTATTGAGTTGGTTAAGTCGAGGACAAGACAGATTACTGAAAGATTTGTATTTCGAGTTTAATCCATGGTATTTCCAGCATATTTATATATTGATTTTCCATGATTTAATAATTCAGCAATTTTTTTTTAAATTTTCATTTTATCCAGCAATTCGTTAAAAAGAATTATATAATAAATTTTATCATATAATAAATTTTATTAAAAACAGTTACTAAATTATCAATACCTTCTTTACAAAACATCATTTCTTTACAAAAAATCGTTTGTAACTTCTTTGCAAACAATCATTTGTAGTACTTTTGATAGACTCAGATGATTTTCCAAGCCGTTATGTTTTAATCACACATTCAGAAATATCTGGGAGTATTAATTTTAATAACTAGACCTTAAATAACTTAATTCAATTGATGAGTATTAATACTTTCACTTCAGTCTTCCTGTTTCAAACTATATTTAAGAATATAGATTGAGTTTTGATAATCGTGTGACTATAGTTGATAGTTCTGATGTCGTATTATTTTAGAAATGCCATATAGTTATATTCATATTGGTTATTAAGCTTGTATTGTAAACTATGCTAATTTTTTTTTCATTTAATTAAAAAAATCCAGCCTACAACAATAATAAAAAGTAAAATAAGTTAAGAAGAATAAGTTAATAAGTTAAGAAGTGATGATATAAAAAAAAACTTTTAAAAACGCGCAAAGTTTTTTTTAAAAAATCATAATTTCTTATTTATTATGTTCAGGGTTGGTTATAATACCTACAGTATTCAAACATTTTACTAAAATTCTGTTTTAAATTGAAATCTATTCAATATAGAAAAACAAGCCGAATCTTAATATATTGATCACCAGCAATGGATGAAAATTATCAGGATGAAATATCATTAGCAACAACGAAAATTATTTAAATTTCGTCCATAGCAACGAACATACTAATTTAAAATGTAGTCAAAAATGTATTACCGGAATTAAATCGGAATCATTGAAAAATATCTTTTTAATTTTAAAACAATGCAAAAATTAATTTGCGAAATAATGTTTTAGAAAATTATCGCTGAATAACGCCACAATGTGGTACGAATTTTGAATGATTGAAATTTCATTAAATACTGTTCAAAGGTACACATTTCCATTCTCCATAGTCTTGGAGAATGGAGTCTTTAAATCAAATAGTTTGGCTTGTAGAGCGTCAAAACATGCATATAAATTCTCTTTTAGCTCAGAGATAAGCTCATGTTTGTTTGTTTTTAAATTGGAATTTGTTTTAATTTTTTGCATCCATTATACATAGATTTCTCTTTATTTTTTCCATGCTAATATTTCAGTTTGATCCCTTGTTTCAGAAACAATTTTATACCATTGGAGAAGATTAAGTTTCATTATAACTTGCCAAATTTCCCCAAAAATTATAAATTACATCGATATGTGGAAGCTTAGGACTAAAAGAAAGGAAATATTCCCTATTGTTCCCATTCTGATATTTCTAATTAATTACTTTAATATTTTTCTTTTTCTATTAATTAATTTGAAATATCCAAAAGTATCGAAGAAATTCAAATAAGCATATGAATATTTTTCACTGCACATAATTTCTTTCTAAATTGCACCCATCCCCGTTCCTATATCCTTCTAAAAAGTTAAATTTTATTGCCTCATTCATTCTTATTAAGCAATTTTGTTTAGCAGCGCAGCTGAGCTGCCATCTATCGGTCAAAATAAGTACAAAATTTATAAGGGCATAAAAGCGTTGGAATGATTTATTATTAATTTAAATCCAATGATCTGCTAATCAGTGAAACGAGCGATTATATATTGTTTTGGAAAATAGAGATGATTAATGAATCATAATTCTGCTATATAAAATATGAAGCTTCATTCATTTTCAATTTCAACAAAAAAATTAAACAAAGAGTTAGAAAAAATCGATCGTAAAATGTTTTAAAAATTCCAAATATCATTTATTCAGTAAATCGTACGTTGTTTGGTGATCCACAAAATATTCAATAACAAAAGGCTGAATGGATTGTCTGTGATGCGGATTAATTTTCCCAAAATGGGCAACTATACAACAAATCCCTTGCATTATAAAGTATAACATGCAGTATAATCACTTAAATAAATTTACAATTTTATGAAAAATATATTATTACAGTATCGAACTGTCTACTATATACACTAAAAATTCAGTTCGTCTAGATATCAAATACAAATATATGTTGGAAAGAAAAAGAGTTTCATTAACAAAATCAATTGAAATATTTAAAATTCGCAAAAAGTATTAAAACAGAATTTCTTTAATTAGGGGAGTCTCTTTTCATCAACAGTAAAAACGGGCATTTTTTTTTTTTCGAATGAAAAGATGAATTTTAAACGAAAGCTGGGACAGCGTATATAAAACTAATATTTATATAGAATTGTTAAACACTATAATTTTATAGCTCTAATATATTAAACATATGTGTAAGGAAATTAATTTCGTATTTCTTGACCAGAAAAATGTCAGTTTTTAGTAAGCTCACGGCAATAAATAACTTTATTAAACATACTAGGAGATAACATTGGCTAATTATGTTATATGCAAAAGAAAATAATGTCGCTAAAAATAATGTCGCTTTTTAGCTAGTTAAAAAGTGGAAATTATTTTTATTTTAATTACTTTTAATTTTTTATTCATGATACATCATTACAAATATTACAAAATCTTAATATGTATTTTTTATTTATTTATTTATTTTGCCGTTGCCAGATGGCGTCCCTTGTTTATGTAGCCTGGAAGCAAAACAAATTAAATTAATAAATTTAATGTTAATAATCTTTCGATACATCATTGTTAATGATGATGATGTCAAAAAATAGCTTTTGTGAACTTCCAGCATTTCTGAGAGAACATTAATTAATAGATTCTTAAAGAATTTACAAAAGCTAAATTTAAATGTTGATTAATTCAGACTCCAACAGTTTTAAAAGAAAAGGAACTATATTAATATCCTAACAGAAAAAGTATTGAAAATTATATTTAATTTTGAAACATTTAAAATTTGAATACGATAGCATTTTGATTAAATTGTGCTTCCTGTTCATTAATTTCAATTACCTGACGTAGCCCATATTAATTGCGAACGCTTTTTTTTTTTCAGTACATTCTAAAACTTAATACAATGATTAATTCTTCAATGCAAGCTGAAAATTATTCCTTAACTTTTTATACACATTAATTTTAAAACTCTTAAGTGACAATTGATGCTTTGCTCTTTCTTATAAATAACAACAGTCTTTTTTGGTGCTTTAACTAATATTAGAGAAAACCTCACTTTTCATAATAAAGCTATTTAATGTCAATAATTTGGTTTTACATTTAATGAAACTCGATTTTTTAATCTAAGTCAAATGGTCTTAGATAATATTAGGGTAAATATTATCAGCAAAATACAGCAAAAACTATCAGTGACTATCAAATCTTCTATCGAATTCTTAATTTTTCGTGCCGAATTTGTTAAAGAATGTTGAATGATAAAGAATAATACGGCTTTGTGAATGATGCGATATCTATAATAACAATAAATAAATAAATAAAGTAGACCTGTCATTCGAAATATTATAAGTCTTATGCCATTATGTTTATTTTACTATACATTCCCCTTATTTTTTTGTCAGCTCTTCTAAAATTCATGAAAGAAATGGATACACTTTAACACTCTAACCTAACTTCTAACCTAAAATCAAGTAAATTTTGGCATTTGTTTTCATCATGCTAATCGAATTTTAAATATAAATTTAAATCTTTTAGAAATTTGTCACAGTTTAAAGAAAATATATGGCTTGCTTTCCAGAAAAAGAACGAAATAATAAAAAAGAACAGGATTCATATTACAATACAAAAGCGAAAAAATTATCTCGAACTTTAATAGTGATTTTTATGAACAACTTTGATCTTCTTCCATAATTCGTACATTTTTAGAATTATTGCTCGTGATAGTTGAATATTCATTCAAAATTCTTACAAAACTTGTTGCAAAATACTCTTTCAACAATTGATTAGATATAGAAAAAATATTCATACAGCCTACACATTGGTATCATTGAACAAATATATATATTTTTTAATTTTAAGATAACGCAAAAAATCGTGTAATACTTTCGGGATCTATAGCGGAAAAATGCTAATATTTTATTTAATTTCTTAACTACACTTCTAAATGAAATTTCAAACAAATATCTCTGAGGTGCACATTCCCATCTTTCAAATTACACATGGGCCAAGTTTAGTGGTTCTGTGTCAAAAAGTCTAGCCAATAAAACTTCAACACACGCACATTCATCTTCATAATAATTATACAGAAAAAATTGGCATAAGCATAAAAATAAACCCAATCCTTACCAAGGTATAAAATCCAAAATAAAAAGTGGTCAAACTATTATAAATTCTAAACCTGTGATCCTTGCAAAATAAATTCCAATATAGAATATCCTTGAAAAAATTCTACTAATATCTGTTTAAAAATGCCTAATCACAGAAAATGTCAGTTTATCGCACAGAATGATATTGAATCCTAATAATGTTCACCTTATTTTCATAGAATGTGTTCTTAATAGTCATCCCTATAAAATAAAATAAAAATCCTAATAATCATCCTCATGTAAATAAAAAAAATCATTGATATGATATTCATTTGACATTTTTCTTTTCTCAGCAGAAATTAATATAGCTGTATGTCGCTAAAAAATGATATGTTTCATTCAAAAAATTAATGGAATTAAAAATCGAAGTTTTACTTCATAAATCAGTTCGAAAGCATAAAAAGGTATTAATATAAATTTCAATAAAAATATTATTTAAAACTTTTATTTCTAAATTTAATGGATTGACGATTTCAAATAAACTCTCAAAATAAAATTAACAATACAATCAATCTCTTTCAAATTCTGTTTTTTCTTCCAAATAATGTTTTTATTCTTACAGAGATAGTTGCTAAGCTGGATCTTCTTTCCAGCTGCATCAATTTTTTTCAACAATGCAATAAGTCTTGGGGAAAAAAAGAAAGTGTTTTCAATTTAGCTGTATAATACAGCTCTAAGTTAACTTGTAAGTATTTTATAGTGTTTCACCTGCGTTCTTAATTTAAGTTAAAATTCAGCTCATGACATTAAAATTTTAATCGCTCAGTTAAAAAGTTATAGGATGATATTCTTACTAAAAATTGTGTAAAGTTTATAAACCGAATTCATATTTTTATTTACTTTATTGTATTTCTGTTCAATACAAAAAAAAGCTTTTGCTAAAATCTAAAAAATCAACAAAATACCAATATATAAAATAGACTACTTGAGAGGTTTTTTTAATAAATAAAGTAATAATGGAAGCAAAGAAAAAGAACCGAACAAAATTTCTTAAAAAAATAATTGTAGAAAATTTTGATTTTATCTTGATTCTATTTATTTCTGTTTTCTTTTGTGTAAAAAAAAAATTATAACTATTTCAATTTTTTTATTCATTTTTTTAAAAAAATTTCAATTGAATATAATGAGCCTAACTGAAATGTAGCTCATTATAATATTCTGTAGTTTAAAAGACACCATTTTAATGCGCAAAAATATTAAACGAAACAATTTTTTACAAAAAAATAATTATGATGCAAAGTAAGTTTTCATTCATATTGTCTACTAAATACAATAAATTATATTTTCCTTTTTTCCCACAATAAACGATACTAGGAAGTCTACTATCTGCAGTCATCTGCGTCGATCAGCCATTTTTGTTTTATGGAAATTGGATAATTCCACACGAAAAAATTTCCCAACTAAATTACTAAGAAAAGAAACGAAAGTGAAATTTCGGTTTCGCTTCAATTCATTTGAGAAAGTGAACAAATGGAAAGGATACTTGCATCTACTCAGAATAATAAGAACGCAGCCTCGCCGTATGCGTTTGTCTCGAACTCAAATAAGGTCACGCTACGTTTGTAATGTATTTAAGAAGAAGTGATAATTGAGAATGTCCCATCTTTCACTTCTCTTACTGCTCGAGGTCATTGAATCTTCTTAACCTCATTCGAAGTGTGAAATCTTTGAGTACGTTTTCTATTTCGTCAATTATTGTAATTGCCTTTGACCATCCCTTCAAGTAACGTTTAAGAAACAAACAAATCCTTTTTTATGTACTCAGCTGTCAATAAAAGAGCATTGACTTTAGAAAGTTGTTGTGTATTCTCAGCCATACATTGTAGAAGTGTTTCAATAACGTTTGATATTCAGCTGTTTTGTGCAATGTTTATGTAGAATAAAGTTGCAGCTCTATCTTAAAATATCAAATATTTTCTGAAAGTTTTATAGTTGCATTGACCTGGTGGCTAAGTCTCAGCTTCGAGGCTGTAGATTTAAAAAATGTTGCTCTATCTTAATATTTCAAATACTTCTAAAAGTTTTATGGCTACGAGAGCTTAATGGCTAAGTCTGGGCTCCGAAACTACAGATTTGTTAATTACTGCATTGTCCTAATGCTTCAAATGCCCTTAGAATTTATGCTTTAAATTAAAGTGGAAATGATGAAACTGTAATTAATATTATAATATTTTTTACTGAAACAAAACATTTTTGTATAATATGATTACTGAAAACAGACTCACTGAGCATTTAAACTATATGGGCACTAAAGAATATCTTTCTTAATTTATGTAATATCTCAAGAATTTTTCAACAACATTTTCTCAGATTCATCATGAGGAGATCGATTAATTAACAATGTTTAATTTTAAATTCATCAAACACTAAGAAAATAAACAGAATCGTTTAAAATAGTCGGTCGAAAACCGGTTTAAAAAAACTACTTAAAAAACGATATACTTAAAACTATAAGCATATACAAAAATATATAACTAACATAAATACAATTTAATTACAAAAGCACACAGTTAACTTAAAAATAATTTAAATCAAGCCTGAATCTGTTGAAAATAGTAGTCAACAATCAGCACACAATGCGCATGCGTGAATTTTCTGTGCCAGTTGGGGTAACGCTGTGCAGATTAGAAACTTTTAATTTTCTTTATTATATTTTATTTTAATTCAAAAGTACTTCATAATGAATCTGAAAGATTGATTTATTAACAATGTTTAATTTCAAATGCATCAAACCTTAAGAAAATAAACAGAATCGTTTGAAATAATCGATCGAAAACATGTTAAGCCTAACCTCATTAGCGTGGGGAGTGGGGGGGGGACTGAAGCCTTACTCATTTGGCGGTGGGGAAATGAAGATTTTTTGGAGGGAAAGTTAGTTTTTAATTAATAATTAAAATTCTAATTCAAAATTCAAAAAAGGGACCCCAGGTGCACATTCCCGTTCTCCAAGGTATACATGTAACAAATTTGGGAGCTGTAGGTTAAACGGTATGGCCTGTAGAGCACCAACACACACACACACACACACATTGAGCTTTATTATAAGTATATATTTATATTCTGGGTCATGCTTTGCATTTTGAAAGTCATTCAGTTACATTTTTCTATTTAAATGCAAAATTATTGAATTTCTTCAAAGAAATTTTAATTCACAATCATTGTTATAAATACAAGATTTTATTGTAGATTAATACACAAAACAGTAAAAAAACTTCAGTTCCTGTTGCTAAAATTTGATTTGCATGTTTGTCGCATTTTAAATTGTGACTGCTAAATTCAGTTCCGTTTTCAACAACTATCGAAATTTGTTAACCCTTAAAATAAGTCAGGCAGACGATGAGATTATTTACCGATATTTATTCTCAGATATTTCTCCAGACAGCAGAGCTTTTACGAGATAAGCAGTCTTTTGAGAAAGAAAAAAAAATTATTCCAAGGCAA
Source organism: Argiope aurantia (assembly GCA_026543865.1). NCBI lineage: Eukaryota > Metazoa > Arthropoda > Arachnida > Araneae > Araneidae > Argiope > Argiope aurantia. The sequence continues at coordinate 54,211 of JAPMOR010107733.1, read as the reverse complement.
AAATTTATGCAACTCCAGAATATTTTTATCTTATTCCAAGTATTTTATTTTTGTTTCACTAGCAGTTGATGCAGTGTAAAGGTTTTCAACCAAGCAGAACATTCATTTTTTTTCTCTTATCCGTTAGGAAATAACTGCTTTCCATCCAATTTAAACATTAAAAAACTGCATTTTTCTTTTTTTTCATGATTTCTAATATTCACATCACGCACCATTCCAGAAGCTTCCAGGTGAAGCTCCGTGTATAATTCACCTGCATATCGAGACAAATGGTAAAAGAGGTGTTTAAAGAAGACTCCACTGACGACCACTTGGACCACTATGACACGTGGGACTTAATATCCAAGAAAGACTGACACGTGGGACAATATCCAAGAAAGACTGACACGTGGGACTTAATATCCAAGAAAGAC
>JAPMOR010107733.1:0-53788 GCA_026543865.1 Argiope aurantia | reverse complement strand
AATATCCAAGAAAGACTGACACGTGGGACTTAATATCCAAGAAAGACTAAAAAGAAATAGGGGGTTAAATAATTGTTAAGTTTGCTCTAGTGGAACTGTGAAAGATTGCTATGATTGTGAAAACTATGTGGGTTTCCAACTTTTTTATTTTTAATCTGTTTAATCATGTACATTTAATTCAAATATAAGAGATTTAAATCAAATTATATTTATATTTATCATTGTAAAGGAGCAAAAATTCTTTATCCCTTATTTTCAAAATTTCAACCTAAAGCCACATGCTTGATATTATCCCCCATAAGGGGTAATATTGAGCAAACGAATATTATATCAAAAAAGTAAACAGGTTAAATAAAAAAAATATCATTGTTCTAACTTAACATCTAATAAGCTATTTATTATTAATTTAATGCATTTATTTCTTGCATTTATTGAATATTGAAATTTGATTCATGGAAAAATCATTAATAAATTTACTATTGCAAAATTCCTTTAGATGAGCGAAATAACTCTAACTATACAACCCCCATCTTAAGCTGTAAATAGAAATCCCGTTACCCTCCTCTCCTTGTAATAATTCACTTCCAAAATCCAATTGGAGAGCAAATTTTATCACGTAAATATAAATTTACTTTATTAGTAAGGATGATCAGGAAAATTATAACACGCTATTTATGAAGAAGTTTTTAAAATTTTTGATCAAAATTTTCCCTAAATATGATTTTTATGACAGGCCCTGTTACATGAGTATAAATATTGCCCTACCGAAACGGATAGCGAGAGTTGTGGATATTGTTTCATTTTAACTAGTTAATGCGGAAAAAAATTATTATTTATTATTTTTATTTAAGATAAGTTAAGGGATTTTTTTTTTACAAAAATACTTTTATTTATTTATTTTGTCTATACATTAAGTTTTAAAAAGCTACTATCGCAGTATTTTTTTTAATTAATTAACAAAAATATTCAAAGCTATACAATGGGGCAAGTTGTAATATATTATATGTTACACTATTGATCTCGATTTGTATTTTATTCATAAGTTCGACTTCTTTCGTTAAATATTAGCATGCACCTTCAAATATAAACAAGATTCAAGCTGGAAAGAATTTTAAAAAGACCTACTTAATAATAAAAAGCAATTTCTCCTCCTAACTGACTTAGTTGAAAAAGAATCGGGGGGGGGGGGGGAGAAGAGGATGATATAATTGACAAGAAATAAAAGCAAAAAAGAAAGTTAAAGGAAAAGGAAAGAATTAAAAAAAAAGTCCAAAAGAAAAAAGAAAGGGTGGGTGGAGGTGACTAAGAGGACACAGATTCTGAAAAAGAAAAATATTTTACAGTAGTTTACGAAGATTAATGCAGTAGCTCTGACGATAAATTATAGTACTGTTCGTTTTCAGATTCTAAAATCCTCTGAGCTTTTGAGCATGCATTAGTATGCGTTTATTTAGTCAAAATATGGGATGAAAAGAAAGGAGAAGTTTACATTTAACAATTTATCACGGATTTAGAGGTATAAAAACTGTGGATAACTTGCAATATTGTCAGAAAAAGATATTAAATCAGAATAAAATACTTTAGAGCAATTATTTTGTTCACAGTTTTTTGTTGACTTAGTTGAAAAAGAAACGGGGGAGGTGGAGAACAAGGTGATATAATCGACAAGAAATAAAAATAAAAAAGAAAGAATTAAATCATGATGGATAAATGAAAAACTGCTGCTCTTAAAATTTCGTAATTCGCTTTTTCCCAAAATAAATTTTTTTTTTATTTTAAAACTCTTTTTTTTATTTGATAGCGAATTTTTTGATACATATTGAGATTAAGGCCCATATTTAGATTTCAATTACATTTGATGATATTATATAAAATATTCTTCGTTCCTCACTTGAAAGCTTTTTTTACCTCTTGAACAAGTCATAATAGCAATGAATACACAATTTTGAGTTAAAATAAAATGGCATGGTCTAAAACAACATTCACATACATAGGGGGAGGCGGAGGGGAGCTGAACGAAATATTATTTTATGGAGTGGAAATCAAGGTCTATGAATTCCTGAAATATAATCCTCCTTCTACGGCTCACCCCTTAGAGAGGTAGGATCTTCGAAAAGTGGTTATCTCGGGATGCTGCAACGAATAGTATTTAATATTAATACTAACAGTATTTAACACTAACATCCCGTTTTGAAAAAAGGATTATTTTGATATGTCACATAATTCAGAGAACGAGGAAAGTACAATGAATTGAGCACGCCATTTAAACTTTTGCGTCCCTCCAGCATCAATATGCTGGCTTCCGATTAATTTTGCATATATCAGATCAGTTTGCACGACAATTCTTTGGTGGAATCTGGTTTCGAACCAAGGACACTCCGGCCCAGAGGGGAAGACATTGAAAACGGAACACCACGCTTCGCAATTCTCATGAAACTTATAGGCTCAATACTTAATTTGCAAAATTTGTGTGCAAAATGTCTCAAATTGAAAACATCTTATCATTTTCTTGAGGTAACTGCAATTCTGATGCAGACTTACTTATATGTTGACTAGTTAAATATTATTTTGTTGTATTTTACTGTAAACCTTTTAATATGATTTATTATCCGTGTGTTAAATTATAATAATTGTCGAATGTCTTGTGTATTTTAATTAATAAAATATTGGTAAAGATAAAATAATTTTAATCTTGTTGTTTTTATCGTTGCAATTTACTCAATGTCAATAACAATTTCCCCATATCCGGAACAAGCTTCAAAATCCGACATGTTTCATAAAATATTTCCTTTTCTATAATCAACAAGCCTTTAAGTGTTTCTAATCGTATTATGATGAATAATTAAGCTGTAACCAGCGGAAGAACTGAGCTTTCCCAAAACTTAGAGAGTTAGCTCTAATAAATGTGTCATCCCAGGGGACACATTGCCTAACATTGACGTAGAATAGTAACAAAATACTAACATTTGATGTAAATTTAACATTTTTCTGAGTCTATCGTATCATTTTTGCCGAATTATTAATCCTTGGCATGCATGGTATTCGGAAGCCGAATTTGTGTTTTAGACGCCATTTTTCCCAATCAATTGAAATAAAAATTTGACACAAAACTACACATGCAATCACGAAATCACATACCAAATTTCATATATTTAAGTCACGGCGACTTTGAGTTATTGTGTTTACGTGTTCTTAAAAGTACAGATCGACAGGTGGTCAATCTCATGTTACATTTGGCTCAAAAATTGTTGGGTATCTAAGCTATAAATGTTAATTTTGTGAATGGAATTTTATCTATCTAGCCCTCTATGTTTTGTAGTTATCGTGTTAATTTATATTCGAACTGCCGGACACACTTCCTCTGAGCGGATTTTGTTCAAATTGAGAGAAGCCTAGAAATTTGGTATAAACACTGTATACCAAGTTTCATCCGTTTAGTTCAATGCGTTTTTGAGTTGTCTTTGTCACAGAAAGGCAGACGGGCATTTTCAAAAGATGCGTTTTTCGAACTCAAGAAGGTCTAAAACGATGAGATTCGTTAAAATTTCGACCTCGAATTTTGTGACGATTACTCTACTTTCTCTACACTATGTATAGAAAAAGTAAAAAAAGTAGATAAAAGTCGAGAAATCGCAAATATATTTAAAAACATAAACATTTATACAAAAGCTATTACAACAAATCCCAACATCTACGTATTCTGAAGAAACAAAACTCCGACACTTTCATTTTTTAAAAACGTTAGTGAAATACTTCATTCCAACGAACTTCCCCAGTCTGAAACTCATTCTTTATCGGAGTGTGTCCTTGTTTAAAGCATGATATGAAAACTTTTTCGATGTATAAATCCCAAAGAGTTATTTCAAAACCTTCTTATCTCTTTCAGCCGTTCCGCATTGCATCATAACAGATAAAATGATAACAAACTTATCACTTAGAACATGACAGTATTCATCAAACTGTTTAATCGCTATCTAAATCGATAACAGCTTGATGTAGTTTCACTATCAATTCAGCTTCATTTTTCTGTGCATATTAAATTATTATGAAGAAATAAACTACTTTTACATCAAAAAATATATCGTAACGATTCAAAAACGATTATTATTTATTAGTGCTTAGAGATTCTTATAAGAAGTGTTAAACATGAAGATACGAGAGTTCAGTTAATAAAGAAATTAAAGGCGTGTCAAAATAATCTGATAAATTGAATTTTAATTAAGCATGTGAGAAACTTCCGTGTATGTAATTAAATAGATCATGATAATAAAATAAATTATACCTAGCTCGCATGTTCCTTGTTCTAATCTGGCTAAAAGATATGTTGTCGAATGCCAAAACTGCCTGACACAGTTTCACTGGTCTTGATATAAATATATTTATATAAACATGTGATAGATATTTAAATATATTCTTTTTGAATAAATAGCAAAAAAAAGACAAAAAAAAGGCAGAGAGACATCTGGCAGAAACAAAACAATTAACTGTTAGGCATCTGAGAAACACTTCTTTTGTTACTCAAATGAATTATTTTGAATTTCTACGGTAATTTTCTTAGAAAAATAATGTAGAAACACCACTTGATAAAATAACCATATTAAAAAAGTATTCTACATTCATTTCCATAGAATATGTTTTTTAAATGCATGTGTACTCCATGTTCTTGAAATGCATAAAATAAATTTTTATGTCAGATGAATACGACATTGATAGCAACTTCATCCCTTTCCGTGAAGCAAATCTTTTGATTTAATGAAATCCTCAAATCAACACTTCTCATTAAACACTTTCCCAAATCATGGGAAACTGCAATGGAAGTCCTATCAATTACTTAAGAATCCTACTTAATTGGACAGCTGTCGTCTAATTAATCTTGCCTCAGTAAGATCACAGAGCAAATCATCTTAAACAGACTCAATGTGACCAAAGTTGAAAACCAAATATCATTTTCCAATTTTAGTTCAGAAAAAATTAATCTACCCTCGTAGACAACTTCTCATCCGACAAAGTTGCAATCGGCAAGATACCAGTGCGATGTTCTTGAATATCGCTGAAACTTTCGAAACATCTATAAAAATGAGGCATCCCTGATATTTTAACAAAGCTCCTCTCTTCATACCTAACAGACCATTCATGGTTTTCAAGGATTCACTATCTAAACCATGGAGAAATCATGCTGGTATAGTTCAAGGGTCCAAAATCGGTGCCACTTGCTTTAATATCTACATCAATGATATCCCAAGCTACAGGATATGAGAATAGTCTGTAACGGCAAATAATAATTATTAATTTTTACAGCATATATCATAAGTTTTTAAAGCATTGTTGTAATTTTTAAATATTTTCCGTTAACTCATTGCAATAATATTTTTGGCTTTTAACTGTAAATATAACCTGATTTGTTAATGAAAAACGTGATGGCGCGCGATTGATTCTGGCGTTACTGTGGTAACCTGTAAGACATCGGAGTCAGTAATTTACCAAATAAACAACTTGGAATTTAGCTAAGAAATAGGGGTGGAAATTATTTTTATTATAATTTATATTGATTATTTCAATTAAGTTATTGAATCTCAATAGTAACTAATTCAACATGGCAGTAACGTCTCTTAACAAGTCTCTTCCTGTTTTTTGCAAGCGTCAAGATATCGGTGCAGTATTCTTAGATATTGCTAAAACATTCGAACTAGTTTGGATAGACAGTCTCATACACAAAATGACTTATATGAAAATCCCTGAAAGTTAATAAAGCTCTTTACTTCATACCAGTTTAAAAGACAATTCACTGTACATATCAAGAACTCACTATTTAAACCGTGGACATCCATGCTGGAATAGTTCAAGGATCTAAGCTTGGTCCCACTTGCTTTAATATCTACATCAATAATATCCCAAGACTACTGGATACGGGAAATAGTCTTTTTGCAACCGTCGAAATACTGGTGCAATTTTCTTGGATATCGCTAAAGATTCGATCGAGTTTAGATAGATGCCCTCATCTACAAAATGGTATACACAAAAATCCTTGATGGCTTAATTAAGTTCTTCTCTTCATACATGTCTAATAGACAGTTCATGGTATGTGTCAATAATTCACTATCTAAACCAAGAAGCAACCCTGCTGGAATAGTTCAAGGGTCCATACTGGATCCCATTTGCTTTAACGTTTACATCAAAAATATCCCAAGGATATGAGAGAACAGGTTAATGGCTACCATTCCCCGTGATAAAATTACGCTTTGAGCTGCTGAAGATCCCAAATCTACGCTACTGGTCAAAAATTATGCAAGTTTGAAAAATTTCACGTTTTTTTCAAGAATAAGACCTCAAAAAGTAATATTTTTTTCATTTAAAGTTATATTTTCTAGTATAAATGTGGTTCAGAAGTTTCAAGCTATTGTGTCATCCATTGTGAAGTAATCGTCTGCTACGATTGTGTCATCTCGGTTATTTATTATAAAATCGCTTCGACTGTGAAGGATTGAATTTCGTTTGTTGCGATGTCGAAGTGCGTTTTCTGTGCATTGCTTTTCAATTTAAACTGATCATTTATTTTTAATATGGGTGGATTAATTCGGGAGAAGCTCCAGGCTGTTATTTTAATGCACCAAGAAAACATTTCAAATGGTAGGACTGCTCATCGGTGCGACTGCAGTGAATCGACTATTTCACGCCTCATAAAGAGATTCAAAACAGAAGGAACCGTAGATAAAAAAAAACTAGAAGTAGTCGTCCGAGATTATCTTCTAAGCGTGCTGTTACTACATTGACACGATTATGCTGTAAAAAATAGATTTACAAGTTCAGCCACACTTGCAAGCGAATGGAATGACTCCACGTCTGTCATTGCCAGTCCCAGAACAGTTCGCAAGAGGCTCTGTGAAGCTAGTTACAAGGCACAAGTACTTAGAAAAAAACCAGTACTGACGAAAGCAATGTTTAAAAAACTATTGAAGTGGGTCAAGTACATAAAAATTGTAGCATTTCGGAATGGAAACAATTTATATTCAGCGATGAAAGTTGCTTTTCCTTAATGTATGACAAGCGTGGCCACGTTTGGCGTAAAGCAAAGGAGATCATCAGGCCAGAATGCCTGATTCGTACATCAAAACATCCAGAAAGCGTAAGGGGGTGTGTGGAGGGGGAGTGCATGTCATATTAGTCAACTGGGCGACTTCAGTTTGTTCAGGGAATCATGAATGTTGACAAGTATGCTGGTGTGCTGAACGATCAATTGCTTCATAATGCACTTAGCATATTTCCAAGGCAGAAATGGATATTTCAGCAAGATCTAGCACCCAGCCATACATCGAAAAAGGTAAGACAAACTTCACAATTAATTTTAAATTTCATTTCAATTCAGTTCTGACCTTTGTATCGAAACATTTATTTTTTTAGGTAAAAGCTGCGTTTGCAAAACGTGGTATTAACATTCTCGCATAGCCAGAAAATTCGCCAGATTTAAACCCCATTGAGAATTTATGGAGTATAAAGGGAAAGAAAATAACTGAGAATCATCCCAGAACAAAACGAGAACTTCAGGAAACAAAAATTAAAGTTTGGCACCATGAAATACTGAAAGAAGTGTTGCAAAACCTTGTGGATTCCATGCCTAATAGAGTGGCTGCTGTGATCGAAGCCAGAGATGGTCCAACCAAATATTAAATGCTTTTCAGTGAACTTTTTTGAACTTTCAGTCAACTCTTTTATTATCTTTTGTGATCAAAAGAATTTGATAATTTTTCTTTACTTCCTTTTATTCCGGGGAACCAAAATGGATTCCGATATTGATAACATGTACATTTTTTTTTATTTTATTCTTTTTGAAATTAAATTTTTTTTGTTCAATAACTTAATTATATTTTACCTCTAGACTAATTTAACATATTGGCATAAAAAAATATCACTTTAAATGAAAAAAATATTACTTTTGGGGGGGTTTATTCTTGAAAAAACGTGAAATTTCTCAAATACTTTTGACCAGTAGTGGATCTCTAAAACCTCACCGAACACCTAAGCTTATCGAAAAATGGCTTATCCATTGGAAAGTCTAGATCAACTTTAGTAAATGTCAAACTATATATTTCTCTTGGAAAAATAACTTTCTTTCGTCCTTAAATATAAAAATATTCTTTAGTACAATGAAACTGCCTACCTTGGTATAAAATAGGATATGCTTTTAACATTTAAAAAGCATATTCAAGAAATTAAGAATAACCATAAAAGGTCCAAAAACAAAACCTTATTCATTTATCAACTATTAATCCTAAATTTCTGGGAAAATATAATCCTAACTATAAAACCATACTGAGGCCTTTTATTTCTGATGCATCTCCAATTTGGGGAATAGCTATGAAAAAAAAACATACTCTGCACTTGAAAGATTGCAATTTTTGCCGATGCAGCAAATCAGTAAAATACCGTTATTTGTAGGAAACAATGACATATATAAAGACCTTAATTTTGCACCTATAAAAGAATTTCATTTAAAATTATCAATAAGAATCTTCGAAGAACTAAGTAAAAAATTACAATATCGTTATCACAGAAATTGAAGATCATGACCCCAGGCCTCCAGAAAATTCCAGAATATCCCTTCCGTTTTCTATATGATAAAGTAACAGTTATACCCCACCAGCTTGACTCTGAACTGAAATTTGACAAAAATATTTTTTCTGTATCTCTTTTTCCCCCTTACCTTTTAAATAAATCATTGCATAATTAAACTTACAAAGTCCTCTTAAAGCACAACTATTCACTAAATAATTTTCATTGCCATGTCATTACTCTAACGATTTGTAAAATCTAAAAATGAAGAACTTCGCATCCAAGCACTTCGTGAATCTTCCTGAATTCTAATCATATTTAAGTTTTATTATTATATTTATTCCTAAGATTACTAAAAGAAAACGAAAAGTCACGACTAAGGATTCTTCATTGCAAGCCATAATTAATTTTATATTGATTCTGTTAAATGTTACATAGCAATTTCACGCTATTTTTTAATTCTTTATGATGGATCACATATGTTTATGTCATTCCATTTCTGTTTACATAGGAAAAGTATTGAATAATTCTAAGTAAAAGTACTTCTTTTCAGTATTTTTACGTTTGCATGATTCTCAAGTCCATTTCCTTTCACATCTAGAAGATATTCAAAAATTGTAAATACAGAACGCCTGATAAGAACCAAAACTACTTATAAATAACCAACTACCCTGATAATGACTAAAAATACTTTTAAATAATTCAATAATTTGAGGAAATATGGCAAATAATTTAAGTAAGTATGGTAAAGACAAAATAAAAATGTACGCAAAATTGAAATATCTTTTACTTGTTAAATTGGATCATAATACACGAATTTTTTCCTTTTCTTTTCAAGAACATTTTTCAGAATTTATAGAGCAACTGAACAGTCATTCATATAACATTTAACGGAAATTTCCTTGTCTATGCGTACAACACTGTTTGGTAAAAGTAGAAAAAATTAATCTCAAGAACAAATGAAAAATCATAAATTAAACGCATTGAATGATAATTTTAATTCTTCTCAAATTCTTTCTAAAACTTACTCGTATCAGACATTGTAAAGCTTTCTATGGAGATTCAGATTTAAAATTCTGTCAGAACACACTATTTGAATTAATGTTCTTTTTCCCACTTAACATTTCACACACGATACTGTACGCGTATTATTTCTACAATACACTAAAAATGCTTGAGTTACTTTTGGAATAGTTCATTTAAAAGTTGTTGGTATATATCCAATAATAAAACAAATTTCGCACTTATGTTTTCTAGGTATTAAATATGTAAATATGCAGCTCAAAATGGCGGCAGGATTTTGCAAAACGTTTTTGAGAACAAATGAAATAAATAAATATTAGATTTAAGCATTAAAAAAAGAAAACAAATTCAAATTCTGGAACATCTCCAGTTAAATCTGGACATACTTCTCAATGTCATTACGGCTACTAATAATAAAAATGCGTGTGTGTGTGTTTTGGAGCCCAGCAAGATAACCCTAAAGCCGCCAACTTTACCACAGATATCCTTTGGAAAGTGGGAATGATTTTTTAAACTTAATCAGAATTTTAAATAATTAAAAAGTAATAATGGTGTAGGCGTCTTTCTGTAGTAATTATTTAAAATATTAATACACAAAATCTATTTTTACACTTTTGTACAATTTTTTGAAAAAAAAAATTCTTTTTTTTTATAACAATAATTTAATTGTTATGTTAAATTTTTCATAAATTTCTGGAATTTTTTTTTAATTTTTTTTTTTTTATAATTTTTTAGTGGATTTTTTTTTTTTTTTGTTTAACTGAAATCAAAACTGTTAAAGAAAAAATCAAAATATAACATAAAGAAAAACATTAACACATAAAATGTAAAATGTATATCAAATTTGGTAGCAAATCCTTCAAAAGGTTAACCCTCTATTGGTCTTTCCGCATGCGTGTAAACGCAATAACACAAAAATGCAATGACTTAAATAAACGAAATTTGATATATGTTCTTTAAACTACAATTTTAGTACTATATCAATTTTATTTTCTATATATGTTCTGAAAAAAGTTTAGAAAATACACATTTGATTTTCTTTTACTTGTGTATTAACCACTTGTCAACAATTAATCGCCAAAGATCACACGCATAATTCATTAAAAACATTAAATTCACGTCTAAAATCGATCTTCCATAACTATTTCTTTCCAATCGCATTCGTTTAATATACGAACAAGATTTTGTATGTAAACTACATTAATGATTTCTATTAAATTTTGAATGAAATCCACTCTGAGAAAATATATCCATCCGAGAACAAGCAAATACAAAATTAAAGAGCTAGATAAATAAAATTGAGTCTATGGTTAAGATTATATAAAGTGCAGATCCGTGTCAAATCTTGTTTAAGGGGATGGCCATTTATCGGTCTGCACACTTCCACACATACAAAAACAATAGTTAAAAAATGTAGCGATTTAGATAGATGAGACTTGGTATGTGATTTTGTTAGCAGAATTATAGCTCTGGATCAAATTTTCGTTTCAATCAGTCAAAAAATGACGCCTTAAATGCATACTTAGTTTCCTTCACTCTAATAAGAAGTACAAAACGCTCATGAGCTTATCACTGAAAATAAAATCTGAGTATTTATGGAATTTAAAAATTTGTCCAGCTTCCTTAATTTTCCTATAAACATTTATTAAGTAATATGTGAGAACGTTTTGGGGTGACCACTCCCACTGTTTTATTACAATCAATTTAAGACTGAAAATCAATTTTAGCCAATTCAAATAAGTCTTAGCCACTTTTAGAAACATGTAGATTCAATACATTTCAGTATTTAATTTAATTTCATAGTTTTAACAAAAACTACATTTTAATAACTGTTTCAAATCGCATGCAAGAAGAAAAAGAGAGTTATAATAATCGTTTTTGTCAGTCTGCTCATGACCAATTATTCTAAATACCATTAAAAAAATAATTGAATAATTATTCTACCAAGTCTTGCATCGTACAATACTTTACATCATTTGTGATAAAATTACAACATGGACATGAGAGAACTGCAGATAACTCGAAACATAATTCATTTAAGTACCTGTATACGTCGAGTCATTTCAGTAAGTCACGCTAAATTCCTCGCCAACGTCATAAAACCTGACTTGAATTTAAAATTCGTTGCCTTATTGATTCATCTTGAAATCCATAGAATACTTAAAATGTTAATGTATTATGAAGTTTGTGCATCAAATTATAATATTTATGAAAGTCTTAATTATTGCTTACAGTTTTAAAAAATACTATAATCCGATGCCCAAGTGAAGTTCGTGCCTCACTATCAAATTGTTAAATTTGTATTTTAATGTAGTTCTTAGTCAAAATCGTAAATATTGCTTATTCCGTTCTATTTATAAATTCCTTTATTTGTATCTGCATTTTATCTAATTTTCAATTTTTATATTCTTTCCTCTACATTTGGATTCGATTATTTTTCTTTATTTATAGTGTTTTATTCGTGTTGTATCTTATTTAAAATTCAGGAAAGAATAAATGTGGAATAAATGTTTAGTGGATCACAATTTGTTTCAATTCGTTTTTAGATAATAATTTCGATTTGAGTATTCTTGAAGATTAATACTTCATTGTTTACTTTCAAGGTTACACAATATTTACATAGAAAGTGCGCTACAAATTATAATATATTTATTTCTTAAACACTCTGCTAATATGAATTTATATTTTCTATAACAGCTTTAATTCGTTAATCTGTGACAGTTAAATCTGAGACAGAAGATCAGTTTGTCTAGACAGGGAACATCTTTCTCTTTACAAATAAAAATTGAGAGAATAAATGTATCTTAAAATTGCAGTCTCAATTCTAATGCATCTTATTAAGATGAAAAATATGGCATACTGGGAATGAATATTAAAGTGGTAAAAGAATATGAAATATTGAATTCATTCTTAAAAAATTTTTATCAGGATTTCAACTTATTTTTGTAAATAAAAATCAGTCAATATAAAATATCCATTCAGAATTATGCAAAAACTGTTCATTAATAGAGGATTCTTAATGATCCATCCCTTTTAATACCCTAAGCATTTCAGTTCTATTTGAATGATTGGAAAGTAGAAAATAAAAAGAACTATCGTTCTCGGCTTTTATCTGTCGTTACAACTTATTAAAATCCATTCTTACTTAAAACTTATAAGATATTACTTTAGTATCTTCTGTTGTTTACAACATTCTTTGTTAACTGTCACAGATTTCCATACTATTTTTACTTAAATGATTTCCCTCGGTTCTCATCTTCCTCATATACACCTCTATTCCTCTGATTCCTTGAAAAGTTATATATATATATATATATATATAAGGATATATGTAGGTATATAGGTATATATATTAAATCACATGATAATTACAAAACGAAAAAAGTAAGATGGATAAAATTTGGTACTCAGGTTTAGTATTTAAATTGTAAATCCGCATAAAATGGGAAACCAAATACGTCAAGGGATTCCCCATCTGTTGGTCTTTACTTTCACAAGATTGTAGCAGAGATGACTAAAAAACGTAATGACTTAAATATAGGTAATTTAGTAAATGGCTTTGTGACTACAATTGTATGTCTATGATAAATTTTGGTTTCCGTCGATGCGAAATGCGCATTCGGTACTGTGGTGCTTGTGTATTAATCCAACGATTAATCTTTATAAACTGTAAGCTAATAAGCTCTTTCGCAACTTTTGTTGGCTAATGGTGTACCATTCATAATACACAAGTATATTTATAAGAAAATAAGAAAAAAATTCGGAGAGATAGCTTTCTCTGATTTTCCTTCCATTTAAACTTTAAAGGTAGGATTTTTTTCAGTTAACAAAGTAGTGGATGAAATATTTAGTGATATCTCATTCTTCCGCCGTTTAACCCTAATTAAACCTATAATGAAACCAGTAGGAATGATCTCTCTAAACTTTCTCGCATATTTTCTAATAAAGGTGTTATTCCAGAGAACGAATTGCATGGCATTGGTGTACAATAGTTACGAAATATTAACCTTCGGCGTAAATTTATCATTTTTGCTCCACTGTTGGGTTATCCTTGGCGAGTTATTTGGTAATTAATCCCCGGCATGCAGTTAATACTATCAAAAAATGGAATTTGTGTTTTAAATGCTGCATTCTCTAACTGAGAGACGCTAAAATTTGACAGAAAACTGCACTTGTAGTCGCAACATCCTATACCAAATTTTATGTTTGTAAGTCATTACGTTTTAGAGTTATCGCGTATAAATGTTTCTAAAAATACAGACCGACAGATGGCCAACATCTTGTTAGATTTCGCTCAACATTTGATAAGTGCTTAGAGACTAGATGTTAATTCCGTGTATCAAATTTTATTTATCTAATTACTTTACGAACAGCCGAACATACAGACTTCCTCTGAGCGGATTTTTCTCAAAATTCGAACCGATTCCACCGAAGAACCGTCGTGTAAGGGGGTCTGTTGCACGTTAAATCCGTCCTGACGAAACATCCTCCCGCTGGTGTGGTGTGGTGTGGTGTGGAGAGGAGGGTGCCAGTTCAGGTGTCGTCCTCGTCATCTGACCGCGGTTCAAAATTACGAGGTCCGTCCCAAAATAGCCCTAGTGTTGCTTCAAACGGAACTAAACTAAACTAAACTAAACTAAAACTAAAACTCAAAATTCGATAGAAATTAATAAAATTGGTATAAAAACCGCATGCCAAATTTCATTCGTCTAGCTCAAAAGTGTTTTTGAGTTATCTTTGCCACAGTCAGACAGACGAACATTTTCTAAAAATGTGTTTTTCAAACTCAGAGAGGTCTAAAATTTAGAATTTCGTCAAAAACAGAGTTCGAATTTTTTTGGACCACTATACTTTCTTTTTACTACGCATAAGAGAAAAAAAAAATGTTTCACATTTAAAAACATTAGTTATCTATACTTTTTCCATCAAGTTTCAGAAAAATATGACATAATTTCCTCATTATTTTAACATGCAGTATGATATCTCAATAATGTTATTCAATACTCTGAATAAGATATAATTGCACCATTTTAACTTGTGCTAAGAATGTCATAGACGAAAATATAGGATACAATTTCAGACATGCACATCACCATAATTCAGAAGAGAGCATACCATGCGCTCCTAGAATAGCGCTATCAATACAATCGTATAAATATAATCTTAAAATAATTAGATTGAAAAATTGAGTTTAAAATTTTTCAGAATTACAAAGAAATGCAAGATTTGGTGTTAAAATTTAAAATGTTGATGAATAAAAAGTTTAAAAACGCTTCGTCTTGGAAATGAGCAGTCCAATTCTTGAGTAACATCTTTCTGAACTATTCCTGTCTAACAGCAAAAAATTGAATTTTTACTTCAACTTTTTTTTCGGTATTCTAATATTATCATTTCTGACACAGACATTTCTAGATCATTATATTTTTCAAAAAAGAAATTCTGTACAAAAGCACTTATTTCTTTTCGTTTTTGCAAATAAATTTCTTAACATCTACCTTCTGACAGAACAAAAGATAATAAAAATTACTCATGCAACTGACATAACAAAAGCAGCAAAAAAAGTTAACTGAAGATAAGACAATTGAAAAGAATTTTTGAGAATGAAGTAAAAGTAAGTGCGTGTGTGCGTAAAGAAATGATAAAATAATGGAAAAATGATTTTGAAATCTCTCATACATGACAGCAAACAGCATTTACAATTCCATGCAGCATTTACAATCTTTACAATAGCTACCCAATAGTTAAAAGCAATCGAATTGTTCAAAATGAAATATTTTCAATTTCAGAAGGCAAAATACTTATCAAAACAAGCTCTAATTCATATTTCAAAATTTCTGTTTCGATTTTTCAGTTTGTTTGTTTTTACTTTCTCATATAAGTAGTATCGAGAAAGTAGTCATCGTCAAAAAATTCGAACTCAAGATTTTGACGACATTTTGGACCTTCTTGAGTTCGATAAACAATTTTTAAAAATGTCCATCTGTCTGTCTGTCTGTGACAAAGATGACTCAAAAATGTTTTGACCTATACGGAAGAAATTTGGTACACGGTCTTTACACTAAATTTTCAGATTTCTATCAAATTTTGAGTAAAATAAGTTTAGAGGAAGTCCGTCTGACCAACTGTTCGAATATAAATTAACACGATAATTATAAGAGACGAAGAGACAAAGTTATCTCAAATTTTAAGCCAAATCCAACCACTAGTTGACTTTCTGTCTGTATGTTCTTCCAGAAACATGTAAACCCGATAAATCAAAAGTGCAATGACTTTTGGTATTAGATTTCGTGACTACAAGTGTAGTTTTGTGTCAAATTTTTATTTCATTCGGTTGAGAAAAACATACCTAAAACATAAATTCGATTTTTGGATATTTTTAATGCATGTTAGGAGTTTATCGCCAAAAAATTCCCCAGAGATGACACGACAGGTTCAGCAAAAGCACTAATGTCGTGCCAAAATTTAATATTTTGTAGCTATTGTACGCCAATGTCATATAATGCATTCTCTGTCATGACAAATTTATTAGAGAGCATGCGAGAATGCTTTGGGGAGACCATCTCACTGGTTTTAGAAGTATCTTCTACCATTTTTTTAATCGGAAAAGCAAATTCTTAACCGATTCGTAAGTAGATGTAGAAGCACGAAAAATGATATAGTTAGTTTTAAGGAAGTACCGATGCTTAATTTCTTTCTTTATTTGCATTCTCCCATTACTAAAAAATTTCGGCCAACATGAAAGGGCCGCTTAATGGGGTTTAATGGCCACTTAAATGGGTTCGAATGGCCACTCCTAAGGCTTATTTCTACATTATATCTGTGGCTGAAAATTCCGTGCAATATAAATATTGACTCTGAAAGCAGTCAACGCTCCACAAAGAAAAGAATTTATGGTCGTACTTAGTTTCCAATAAGAAAACATTAATCAAGTTATCGTTCATAAATCTATGTAAATTCCTCGGATATGGTAAGTTCTTCCTAATTTTTTTCCATCTTTCAGAACCAAATACGGTGAGGGGTCTAGAAACAATAACATAATATTCGTGTGTCATATCCATCTGAGAAAAACATAATGTCCTCTTATAATAAAAATGAAAGTCGCAAACTGTTTAATAAAATGCATAAAGCAAAAATTGAATTTATTTATTATTATTCCATATTAAATATTCGAAGTTTCATGCAGCGTTTTTAAAAGAATTTTAAAAGAATAGGAAGTGGACTGTGTTATTTTAAAAGATAAAAACAACGTGAGCCGATTAATTTAGATAGATAATAATTTTAAAAATTTATTCTTATTCCGGTTTTTTGTAAAAGAATTTTTTTTTATTATATTACGTCAAATTCAAAATATGAGACAACCGCAAGTTACTGCAATGACGAAGCTTACAGTCACAAAGGTCAGGTCATAAGTTTCTCTAACTCAGCAATATGACCTTAGGCACCTAATCCATGTCTCTAGAAAACTCCGCACTCATAAACACTACTTTCTTACAGTGATTATCAAAAGCACTTGCAAGCCTTTTTTATTAAAGTTTGCGTAACTTATTCTAAAACTATCGAATGTCCTTCTATCTTGAAGGATAATCCAGAGATGACGTCAGCGAGAAAGGCGTTTTTCAGAGACGTGATATAAAAATGCATTGACGTAGCTAGATAATACAGGACAACGGCAAATCTTCAGATGAGAAATCTCAAAAAATAAGTATAAATACTCAAAAGTATAAAAATAATTCATTTTTTGCAATACCCTATCATTCTTTATAATACTGTTAATCACTTTTAAATGATCTTAAGTTTAATGATAATTCAGTATTTATTTATAGTTTTATTTGAAAGACTGATTATTGTTAACGGCAAAATTGGCAACGTTTTATAATTTAAATTAAATATTTTGAACTTTCATTTTAATAAATATATTCAAAATTCAGCTTCCGGACCTAAGAAGATTCAATTGTTATCTAAGTATTTATAACACAACAGATAGGGTCCTCATAAAACCATGAGTTTCACTAATATTTTATAAATTTTACAAATTTATTTTTAAGCCACGCAAAAATGAGAAATATGAAGAATCTTTTTATTGTTTATGCAATAGAATGAAACAATAAATTTGGAGAATATTGAATCCAGACGAAATAAATGACACCGATCGTCCATAAAAAAAAATAATAAATAAAAAAAATTAAAAAAAGACTGAAACTTGTAGAAGGAAGTCACAAGGCTTATTTAGAACAGAGCCACATTTCATATTTTATAGATTTATGAAAAAAGTTCCATGCGGCTTTGAGCTGTTTAGTCTCACACAGCGTGACTATTCAACCTTCGGAATCCAGACTGAAATTTTTTCCATCTTCAAAGTATGTCCAAAAATAAACCGCTTGTGATATCGCACGAATATCTTTTGACTACACATACGTTTAAAAAATTATATTTTCCGAATAATGAGGAATCATTGAAAGAAAAAATAACTGGAGAACGCTTTATCAATCTCTCGATATTAATAAAAAACAGTAATATTAATGATAATAAATTTTTAATAATACGAAACTATCATTCAATATTAATAATTAATAAGGAGAAAATAATTAGCTGATCATTATTCTGACTTAACATTTGATCTCTCGAATACTTTATCAGTTTCAGTTCAAAAAAGTGTCATAAAAATAGGCATCATTATCATTAATTCTATTTCTACGCAATAATTTTTGGGAATATGCAACTAATTTAAATTTTATATTATTGTTATAAACAAAAAGTAGAGTGCACAAATCATGCTTATAAAAATACAAATAGCAAAAAACGGAAAGAAATGCTGATTTTTTGTTGCAAAACAGATTCTAGATAAGCTTGTAATTGTTATTATTATTATTATCCCTGTTTTGGTATTATTTTTTTATAAA
The DNA here is from genome assembly GCA_026543865.1 of Argiope aurantia. Classification (NCBI taxonomy): domain Eukaryota; kingdom Metazoa; phylum Arthropoda; class Arachnida; order Araneae; family Araneidae; genus Argiope; species Argiope aurantia. Next base: position 35,318 of record JAPMOR010107733.1, on the reverse strand, counting down.
ATCTTGGAAAAAAATAACGAAAAATAAAAAAAACCACACGATTGTATTTATTCTATTCATTTATAAATGTATCAAAGTAGTATTCGGAGTTTTCTCTTGGTGAAAATAATTTAAAAACTGTCTATCTATTAAACAATTCTTAAAGTATTATCTAGAATTGTTCTTTTAGACATTCAAATCCAAACATTAAAAAAAGATCACACATTGTAGTAGGATTTTTAATTCAAATGGCAACATTTGAAATTAAAAGAAAGAAAGAAAATGATCGTTTAATTCTTTAAAGGAATATGAATCAAAAAATTTTTACCGTCGAAGCTAAAATAGATTCTTCTCTTTTAAAAGGTATTTCAAGTTCATTGCCCTGTATGCCTTGAGGACTGGACGGCTGAGAGTGAAGTTATGAATTAAAAAAAAAGTCTATCCTGTTCCGTCTAGTTCACTCACTATTATTTCTGTGTCAGCGAGTACAACTATTGAGGTCACTGTGAAAATTTTTCCAATTAACTTTGACAACAAGCAACTGAGAATACAATTTCCTGAAGTATTTTATCAGTTTTATCTCAAGTATCTTATATGTATCTTATGGATTCTGATTAATATCTTTTATTAATAAAATTTTAAGAAAAGTTCCAGCAAAAACGAAGGATTGTTTTGTTTTGCAATTTAAAATATTTTGTTTGTCAATTTGATGGATTGATATTTCCTTCTTCAACATTTTCTTACAGAAGCCATAAGTAATAAATGAAATTACAGAATAAACGTATATAAATGGTAATAAGAAGTTAGGCTACAATTTCAAATGATTTTTTTATTAATGATATTTAAAAGAAGGCTCATTCCATTTTCTTCGTTATAATTCTATTCACATGAAAGCATGGGTGTGTGTTGGCTCTCTTCAGACCAACAATTTTGCTACAGAATTTGGTTCATTTATAAGTGGGAATAAAATCTCGAAACGATTTCGTGTGAATTTTTAATTAGTATTTTATTAATTAAAAAAAGGCTGAAATTTAAGATTTTCCCGCGATGTTTTCTGAGCATCTTATAGCCTAAAAATGTATTTTACACCTTTGAAAATTCAAAAATAACCTTTGTTATGATATCAATTTAATAATTGTGCTAATTTTTTCTAATTTTCGGCATTTTTTTTTTTTTGCTTAATATCCAATAAAAGTTGACTTGACAATAATATTGTTAACCTGAAATTCAAACAGTTTCGATGATTTCTTCGAATGTTTAATCTCTGTCAGCAGCAGTGAAAGTTAAGGTAAAAGAATTCTATAGTGAATAAATCTGTATAGTAGTATCTGCGATTAAAAAGAAATTCGTAGCATAACACGATAATTAGAAGTCAGATGAGCTTGTCACCTATTTTTTAACAATGCTGCTATGTCATGGGGTTAATCACGCTCACAATGAACAAAAAAATCTGTAAGTATTAAAACAACGTTCTGACAATTGGACGGAAGCAAGACCTGAAATACGTCCAAGCGATTTAACAGAAATAAGATATAAATAATATTTCTAGTGAACCAATTTGGCGGTAAAGGAATCAACATTATATAGTATATTTAATAAGAAATTTTCATGAAAGAGACGAGAATAGGACAAAAGCTAAATTTCCTTGTATATTAATATAAATGCTTCTTTTTTGCCAGTCTCTGAAAAATTAGATACTTCTTCTGAGAAGGTGCTAAAAGGGAAATCAAATAAGGTTAGACATTTAAGTCAAACCCTCCATGAGGGTTCGACCTAAATGGCAGTTTTTTGTTTGTTTGTTTGTTTGTTTGTTTGTTTGTTTTTGCAGCTTGGCTACTAACGAGATAGATCAATTCACTTGATGCATATTATTTTTATTTTTATATAAATAATCTTTAGTTTTGATACTACCACTATGCTATAAAATTTGGAAAATATTATAATTCATTCAGAATGGCATGCAAATGATATGCTTTGTAACGTCCCTGTAGATTTGCTAACGTAAAGACAAACGTGTTTTCGCCAGCAAGCTAGTAATGTTACATCATATATGCAATAAAAAATTGATATAGATATTAATGCATCGCAATATCGAGGTTTTTTATGAGGCTTTATCAAATTAATATTTACTAGATTTCTTGTTTATAAATATTTTTTTCCATACGATTTTTAAGATCACTATGTTGTTTGACACTAAACGTTATTCTATGCTTAATCACTCTCCCCCTACAATTCTGTAATTAATTGGATTATATATTGTAAATATATAATGCAAATAATTGGTAATTAATTCCCTACCAGTTAATAGATATCAAATAAAAATCACCTTCTTGTGGTACTCTGATATATTCAATATATTTCTGTTTCACTTTCAAAAATGAACACTATTTCATCACCAGTAGATTTCTTCTTGGAAGAGTGATTAGTCCTGTTTACTTTTAAAAGTGGAAAACAGAAGTCAACAAGGAGTGGAAAAATTCTTGGAGAAAAAAGACCTATGTAACTGCATATTCTTATGTCTTCTCATTATAGTATCAGTATAAAATACTATCAATGTTAATGCCTAACCAATTAATAGTTATCAAATAAAGTTTTGCAGTAATCGTCTTCTCACATCACCCACACCATTTGCAATTCAGCATCTCAAGAATTAAGAGCCGTTACAATGCTAACCACGACTTACATTGGTAGCACTAAACTCTAATTTTTATCTGATTTCTTATGTTTTCTTAGTACAAAGTGATTATACAAATACTTTGTTAACATATGTCCTCCCAAATAAGCAAAAACTTAATGCTAAATATAAGAATTACAAGATGTGTTCTCAAAAATGATATGAAAAAAATATATTGTCCAACTCCCAAAGTTACAATTACAGTAGTAAGTTTTCGAAACTTTAACTTTTTCGAAAATTTAACACAGTTTTAACAACAGCTGTGATTCACCAGAACACGAACTACTTTTCCATTATTTTCGCAGCCTAACCGAGTTTGTTTGCTGCGGATCTAATCTATTCAATCTCTTTCGAAACTAGAAGACGACATTAAAATATGCAAATTTCCAGTTCTCGCGTAAGACTTTGTCATGACTGAAATCATCGTCTTGCATTAAGAAAGAGGCAAGAGGTTGTGCTTTGAGTGCTGTATATAGCTTTTTAACTTTTTGACATGAGCAAAAGATCTCTTACTCTGAAATAGAGGGGCGAAGTGGAGAAGTTTTTTTTTTTTTTTACCTGAATGGGTACCCCCCTGGGGGGCACCTCGAAATGAGGATGAGATGCTTCCGGCATGATGGTTGGATCTCGCCACCCTGGAGGGAACACTAATAGGTAGGCGATCTGACTCCTCCCATCGATGACGGGACATACTTCCTTCGGGAAGGGTTGTACCGTGGCCGATGATGGCCCTTAGGACTCAACCATAGTCCCCGCCAATTGCTGTTGCGGCGGCCCGGTCATTCAGTTTTATGGTTTAAATCCGTGTGCCTTCGGGCGGGTCGGAGAGTTAGATGGTTGACTTTACCTGAATGGCATAATATGACAAAGACATTGAATATCTACTGTAAGAAACCATCGGCCACGACGATGGTTTCCATCTATTGCAAGTTTTATGGGATTTGATATGCAAATTTAAAGAAACTTGTTGCAGATTTGATCGTTTTCGTCCTAATTAGCCTTTCATTCCGGGCGAGATTGTTGCAAAAGTGCACTAATGATAGAAGAAGTTAACCCCCTAATATTATAAATCGACTCAATTCTCATAGGGACCTTTTAACAAATTAGAGCGCCCTCAGTTACATTAATTTGTATCCCCTTTATAACTGTAATTGAGAATTGCAGCATTTGTGTACCAAAGAAAATGCTTACGTAATAAAATAATTCAACAGAAGGAAAAGTCACCTGTTTGCTAATTAATGCCTTACAATTTTGCAAATTGACACTTTTAGGGAAGAGGATTTTACATGTCCGCTTTTGCTATTCTTAATCGTGTACATGATTAATTTTTTGCGGCTATATTATAAACGCTAAAAAAAATATTCGTGGACTGACTTTATATGATTAGCTTTTTAACTGAAATACAATTTTTCTCAACAATACAAAATCTATTGCTGTCTACTATAAGCCCTAATCATATTTTTATTGGTAAACTAGATGCTTCTGGCGCCCAACAGGTTCCCTGAAAATGCTGATTATATTTAATTTGAGATTAATCGTTTAAATATAATTTCATATTCATGATTCCGCCAAATATCAAAACTTTATCAGACATCAAAACCGTGTTATTTTCATTGTCTTATTTAAGTTCTTTTCATTGTGTACGGGAACTTTTTCAATGTCCTATAATCTGAAAGAGCTATTAAAAACTTAAATGTCTGATTCAGCTGTCTTCTAAATTTTATGTTATTGTAATTTCACTTTTATTTTTCCTTTTCTTAAAACCACACAAATGTTAAACAGGATTCTACTTTTTCAGTTTCAATAACGGAAGAAAATCACGCAATTAAGTATTTTCTAGAACAATGAAGGCAAGAAAAATCAGGTAAACTTTGCTATACTAATAAACTGGCATAATCGAAAAAATAATTTTTTAAATCTTGACACAATGTAGAATTTATTTTTGTACAGTGGTATTTTCGGAAGTTATTGCGGAGAAACATCGAAATTGAATTTAATTTTTAATTAATTAAAGTTGTTATTACGATTTTAAAAAAATCACTCCGAGGTCCACATTTACACCCTCCAAGGTATATATATATATATTGTCTAAGATGGTAATCGTAATTTAAATGTTATGATCTATAGAACACACACACACATTCATGTTTATTATTAATAGAAATAATTTATTATTATAAATAAATAATTTTTGCATCTAAAAATAAAATAAAATTAATAAAGTAAATTTTAAAATTAATAAAGTAAATAAAATAAAATTAATAAAGTAAAGTAATTCTGGACAATCTAATTAACCTAATAACAATTAACCAATTGAATAAGATAGTTTTGAATTCACATGATTTTTAATTAAAGTAAGCTGCAAAAACATTTTACCTAAATTCTAAAATTTAAATAAATTTGGCTATGGTTTCAAACGACATAGACAAACACATAAAAAATATTGAGCTCATTTCATTTTTTTCATAGTTTTTTTGTAGAAACATAATTCATTTCTTCTGCCTTAATCCACTATTATTTTTATACTTTTCATGAACTCTCAGCTTTTATTTAATATTATTATTTTTTCATTATTATTTACAAGAAGACTGTTAAGGAAGGACTTTATAATCTTCAGTCTTGATCCTAGTTAACGGAACCGAGATTCATACTCTTTATTTCAGCATCACTGACATGAAGATTTTTGATCTACAGCAAGGTATTTCACGTGTGGATCATAACTTAAATGACTTCATATAAATTTTTATTACTGAATGAGTGAATCTGAGTCTCGAACCCGTAATCTTCTTGAAGTCTATACTCGACCAAATCAAATTATTTTGAAAAGTGATCTGTATATAATAAAGGTACAACCTTATTCTAATTTCAGGAATTTAAAGAAAATATTATCACTATCACTCCCCCACCCCCGAGATTAATATCTTACACTCATTAATAGAATATCATTAGAATTTACTTTGAAAAATTCAACAATATTACATTAATTCAATATTGATTTTTGGCCATGTAATAAGGAAAATAAATACTAAAGAAAAATCCAAATGATGTTTTAAACTGCATTACTTTCAGAAAATATTCAAAAACTCATATGATCTTACACTCTAATACTATTTAAACAATTGGTATCAAATAATTCATTTTAAAACTTTATCCTTATCTCTAAGATCAATCAACAAATTCAGTCAAATCTGAAATATAATCCTATCAAACGTCCAATTTGAAAATTGCTATATATAATCTTGTTCAGATATTGATATTTCCTTGAAAAATTCAAGCAACTGAACGCTTGTATTTCGAGTTGTTGATGGTAATGTATAATGAATTAATGATGTGAAAATCATTAATGATAATATGATTGATCCTTTTATAGAACCGAAGGAAATAGCTTTTTTTTCCAACTTTTTCGTAGCTTCCAAATGTCAGCCAATCATAGTAGAAATAAGTTTCCCTAACCTAGAAATATTTAAATTTTAATTAAAATCGTCCAACTACCAAAAAATTTCTAATAATTTAAATTAATCCCAGCAGTGAAAGATTTGTCTGATGTTAATTTATTGATAAATTTGAAAGGAAGAAGGTAAAGAGAATAGAATTTTAATTTACTATTTTATTATTTTACTAAGTAGAAAACTATAAATACATGTAATATAAAAATAAATGTTTACTTTTTCAAATTGTTTTATTATATATGCATATTCATTCTTTGTTTTCTTATAAATATCTTTTATGAGTATAATGTGAAGAAATAAATTTTTGCAAATTTTGCCTTTCCGGGGATATGGCGGATGATATTCTGCTTTTCAAGACAATTATGTGTATAAACTATTTTCGCCTTATATTCGAAATTTTACTAAATAATTAATTAAAATTTTTACCATTTCGTTAAATGTGCAAATCACGTTGTTTTCTTCTTCTTACAGAAGAATTTTCTTTAACAATAACGTTATTGCAAAAAATTTTAGTTTTAAACATACAGATTTAGAAAAATTTATGAAGATGATAAAAGGTGAAGGGGTGAGTGAAATTAATTGATACAACAGCGACTTTCCTTCTAGAACCCGTCTTGTATACCGTTCATGGACGAATTCGGTATCTGTTAAATATATAACCTAATTAATTTTACATATACGCATTACTTTGCAACATTTCCTATAGGGAAAACTTTGATAGGTTTGAAATGAAAAATATAAATTTTCAAAATACGTATATTTTTATATCAATATCAAACTTATCATAAATAGAACGGTGCTAATGCCATATGTTATTACATTATGAATGTGGAAGATTGTTTATATCGAAAACATCACTGCATATCTATATACAAGAATAGAATAAATATCTGTAGATAGATATAATACTACAAATTTGTCCTCTTTTTTTGAATTCGAAATACACAAGGAATAAGTATTGTATTTGGAAGAATGTTCGGCCTTGAAATTTTGTAGTATTTTTAGATTTTAGAACTCCTGGTATTCCCTCCATCTAAATCCAAAAGTAGCAGCCGAGGTTTACTGACAAGGGAAAACACAATTCCAAAATAACTCATTCTAATTCAATTTACATTTAAACCAGTTTTAATTAAAACTAGTAAAATATTAAATAGCTTAATAAAATTCTTCCTTTCTTAATTTTCTCTTTTACTTAAATACTGATAATAATTTTTCTCCCGTTTTTTAAAAATATTCTAGGATGTTTGAGAAAAAAAAAACTGTTCTCAGTTTCTTTATCTAACCATCAAAAGATTGTCAGTATTTGAGTTTTATTTTTTTGTGAGATTCTCGAAGTTTAATTGCACTGAGATCTAATTCTAGAAAAATATGATTATATTGCATTCTATATTTTAGTACATAGGTCGAATACAAGCAGTAGCAATAAATCACACAAATTTGTTCTAGCCTGAACATGGAAATATTTAAGCGGATTTTAAAAAGGAATGCCTAATGATTGTTTTGAAATTGATACGAATTAGACAAAATTCTTAATATTCTTGTTGTTTTTTTGTTTTTTTTCATACTGATAAAGTATTTCAGTTGCAACAAAAATAAATAAATCGAACAAGGTTACAGTAATTTATAAATAGATAATATTAGAATATTGATAATATATGAAAATTATATTTAATAAAAGGGAATAGCTTAATTTAAAAATTCATAAAAAGTTTTCTTGATTAGTTAATTTTCTAGAAAGTGAACAATACTTTTAAAATATATAATTATACGAAAAGGATTAATGCATAAGATACTGTTGAAGCAAAGGAAAACACACACAAAAAAATCATTTTTATTTTTATAAACCCTTTGTAATCAGAAAAAAAGAAATTATCTTTGACAGCGATACCCTAAAGAATATCTGAGCTTCCATCATTTCACACCAGGAAATTTTGATGAAATAATTCCCTATGAATTCTTTCTTTTCTTCACTCCCAAAGTTCAGGACGTTTCGATCTAATATGTCTTTTAGCTTGATCAGTGCCTGGATGACATGTCATGCTAAATGAATGAATGTATACTCTGATAATGGAGGCTATATAAAATGAATGTAGTAGCTAAATTCAAACGGTTTCATCACAGACACTTTTCAGGAATCCAGAATAATTAATTAAAAAAAATATTCAATATGTTCTCCAAAAATCGATTCTTTTTAACGTTCTTACCTTCTTAACGGAATTTATAAATAAGAATTGTCAGCAGAAATCCAGTTGTATTTCGAGTCTAAGGCGAATAAGCTCGCGTGCACGAACAAAAATTTACTATTGTTCTGACTAGGCACAATATAGAATACGGAAAAGATACAATAATGCTGTTTGCTAAGAAGGCTGGAGAAAATTTTTTGTTGATATTCTTTTATATAATACTTAGAAAGATATTAAAAATGCAAATGTGAAAAACGAACTACTTAAACATTAGATTCCCCATTGTTTATTTACATATGTATATTTAGATTTAAAAACCACAGCATTTTATTTTTAAAAAAAACAATCAAATCTTGCATTTTAATTCCCCTATTTTCATTTTTATGAAGGTGTTCTTATCGTTAAATACTTTTTCCCCTAGGAGCTATTATAAGCTGAGATTCCTCAAAAAACGAAAAAAGAAATTTCTCTCAATTTCATACATTGATTTTTCTTGATGTGCTGCATATGAATATTCTGCGAATAAATATTTTAATCATCTAAGATTTACTAAGGTACTATTATCCATAGTTTTTTGAAAATATAATAGTTATAATACTGAACGTAGAATCTGAAAAATTTAGGTACTAATTTATTTAACAAGTTTAGAGCCTATTTGGATAAGTTCTTCAAGGATAACCAAAAAACTATATTATCACTTATATTTATTTTTGTTGCCAGTTTCGCCGGTAGTGTTTGATTAATGAAATAGATTGAAATTATTTGATTAGGCTAATAGATTGAAAAAGATCCAGATATTTTACTATTATATGAACCTAATTTACAATTACATAATTTACTTACTCCCTGATCTCTACTGAATTCATATAATTTGGCCACAGCAAAACAACTCCTTATAGCATGTATATTACAATAGAGTGTCGTTAGTAGTTGTCAATGTTTTATTAAATTTACTTTAACCGTTAAACGTATTACAGTCAGAGAATTGTCACAGTGAAAAAAGCATAACAGATTAGAAAATTTACAAATTATGTGCCTAGGAAATAATAGTTACATAAACAAAATTATGATTTTTTTCCGTTCTATTTAATTGCCAGTTCTGAATTTTGTGACACAACCTGTTCTGAATTAGAACCTAACCCTAATTCTGAATTAGGGGACACAACCTATCGCCCTATTCATGCATAATATGAATTCTCCAATTTCTCTAGTAATTCTACATACAATTGATCAAAATAGTGCACGAAAATAAAAACATACTTTTTCATGATCATGATGACATCTTATACAAAAGAAACAAGAGTCAGCAAAAATGGGCCATATTAGTCAGTTGTTGGTTATTCTGCCAAATATGGTGCAAATTATAAGCTAAATGAATGACATTTTAATCAAATGTCTGAAAATTTGCAAAATTAACGTCATCGACGTCCATCGCATTCAGTTTTCAATTGGGCAATAAAAATTATCGCCAAAATGCAACATCTTATTGTTAACATGTCAACTACTTAATCAAATGTAGTCATTTTGCTGACTTAAACCGTTACTTGGATATTTTGATTTTTACAATATATTAACTTCAAGATAGTTTCGAATTTATCTTTTACGTTAATGCGGGGGCCTCTAAAATTGTTCAAAAAAGATAAAGGTCATTATTGATATAATTTTCAATTCCTCGTTATTGGGGAAGGGAGGAGGGCAAGTGGTTGACGACAAAGAGGTAACTGCTCCCCTACTAATGCCGGCTCTGCCCAACCCATCCAAAGAAGAAAAAAAGAAAGAAAGAAAACTGGAAAAATCATCTTTGCATATCCATGCGTATATGATAGTTTTAAAAAATGCATTAGCAAAACGAATGAAATGCGGTATGTGTTTTTGCACCAAAATTACAAATCTGTCTGACATTTTGGACGAACAATTTTTAATATTTATTTATTTGTATTATGTCAAGATTAATTTCATGCTACTTTCAAAGATATTTTTATAAATTATATTTTATTATTTTTTATATCTAGAAATATCACATGGATAAATATCATATATGGAATTGATAAATATTTAAATATACAAATATATGAATTGATAATTATTTATATATTTGTCATATATTTGACAAATATTTATGTAATAATGAAACATCATTACATAAAATTCTTAATACATGGATTCTTAAAACAAATTTCCATTCATACGTTGTTGACGACTTTTAAAAAATTTAAATAAAAATTGGAATAGATTCATTATTAGGGAAAATAAAATATAGATATTTAGATTAAAATATTTTAAAAACCACTTCAAACGTCTAAGTAACATTTTCACTCTAATGCCGAAAACAAAAGTTTTTATTTTGTTATTTGAACTCTTATTAAGTAAAAACAATTCATTCTTTAACATATGATTCTATATTAATTACATCAGATTTTGGAGATTTCTTTTATATTTTATACAGCAAAGGAGAGGGGGAGATGAAAGGGCAGTTTGCTTTTTCTCCCGTAAAATGTTCTAGGATTTTTTTTTTAATATTTTGTTTTAAAGTTTAATTTTTTGTTTTTTGCTACCATTTATTTGTTTCCAAGTTGATATTCATTCATAAAATTCACAATTCCCATTTATAACAGAAATATTGTTTACAGGCCATTAAGATACAGTTACAATTCAACAATTTCCGACTGTGCAGCTGGGTCGGAGAAAGGGTCGATTTAAAAAATAATTCTAACCTAGCTGCCAAATGAATAAATTAAAAAAAAATAAAAATTATAAAATATTATGATTAGATTCTGTGTTTACACCGAATTATTGAAATTATTATTAAATAAATAAAGCATAAAATATAATTATTTACTTATTAATGTAGTATATTGAATTACAAATTATATATTTAACCACCTAAGTTATATTCCACCAGATAAGTACTGCAAAATAAGAATTTTCAAACATTATGTTTATTTGAAGTTTGCTATTTCTTTCATAATAATTAAATAATTGAATTTATAAATTAAGGAAATCTTTAACTAATAAGTATTATTAACTTGTACGATTATTTATTTCTATTGTTTTTTAATGATATGCATATTTAAAAAATCACACAGCTACTTATATAACAAATTTAATTTTAAAAAAACTTACTCATGTTAATTAAATTGAAAATGATTCGCGTGAAAATAAAATGATCATTTACTAAAACTGAGATCTCATAATATACACTGTTCAGAGCCGCAAAATGTTAAATGGCTACCTGAAATTCAGTAACATACATATTATAACAAAAATCAATTTATTATTTAAAAAAGTCCTGCATATTATCTGATCACATAAAAATCAAAAATGAATAAATAAATGGACTATTTCCTTTGGAAATCCCTTAAGATCGGATATTGCTTAAAGTAAGTGAAATATTTCAGATCCATTAAGGCTTATGCAAAAAAAAAAAGGAAGGGATTTTTCTGTAATGCGGATGTCGATTTCTCATTCATTAAATACTTTTCCTTGTGGACGTGCCTCGATGAAGTAAAAGTGGAAGAGATCCTTGCTCTCCTTCAGTTCTTTGACCGATATATTTCGACCTTGTTCTGCTTTGTTGCCGATAGACGGCACTACAATCGAAATTATTCTGCTATTCGGAACTACAGCTGGTGGTGAACTGTGTGTCTATCTGTACCCGTTTGATATTTTTTTGTGTTTTCCAGTATGGTTTTTACGCAAGTGGGGGATTTTTGGAACTGACCATATGCTTGTCAATGTGTAGTTGGCTGAAAATTATCTTTTTGACACCTGGGAAACGGAAGCTTCTATAATACAGGAATGAAGATGGATTTAAAACTGAATATATTCACGTTAAATTGCTGGTAAGTTTTCTGTGCATAAATACATCTGGATTGTTTACGTTTGTGTATGACGTAAACTTGAATCGACAAGATCTTGTGAAATTCTACTCTGAATAAATTTAATTTCTCACAAAAGCAAGCATGAAACACGAAAGAAAAGAATGTGTGATCTCAAAAAAATCATATAAATTTATTATTAGCTGTCATTTAATCAATTCATTGATTAACGTTTTTGTACAGATCTATTAACTTCATAATATATAAACACAAGCAGCTTGTTGCTTTTATAAACATTTCATCTTTCAGATTAATTACAGTCAATTTCAATTTGTTATAAAAATTAATCAGATAGATGATTAAATTAAATAATTATTAGTATGGGGGGATTGTTGTAAATAATAAAAAGCATATTTATTTCATTGACAATTATTAGATTGTATAAAATCTCCCATAAATAAGAAATGTAAATATATTGTTTATAAATGAATTAATATGACATTTTATTATTACACATGAAAACAGTTGAATTTAAACTATTTTGAATTTGTTTAGATTATGTGAAATGGCCAAAGATATCAAAAATAAAACATTTTTCATTTAGAATATGCTTTTATAGCATATTATTAATGAAATATTTGATTTGATTTTAATTGAAATGAGTGAATAATTTGAAATTTCTCACTTTTTTTATTTTCATTTCACATTATTTAATTTTCTGATATTGAGTTTCTTTTTATCAGTGCTAATTGGATTAAAATCTGAAGTACTGTATTTCTTTCAACAATGTTTTGCAAAATATATATTTTAAAAAATCTGTTCACATTACTGTGCTGAAAAAGAAACACTTTCTCTGTTTTATGATATTTGTTTTCTAATTGATTTTTGCATATATATTTATACTTTTTCATCCTTATTTTAAAGTTTATTTAATACTATTAAATTTATTTTCTTTAACAATATTTGTTGAGTTCATTTACAATAAGTATTCTATGAATAGGTTAAGCTCATTTATTAGCAAAAATTAGGTTTACTTATTAACAAATAATAATTCTAAAAGATGCTATTGCAGTAAAACTTGGAAATAAATAAAATTCTTACTGTACTTTTCTTCTTTTGTATGGTTTATTTTTTATCTTATGATAAAGATGAATGTGCATTGGTTCTCTACAGGCTAGACAGCTTGACCTAGACCCATTAGACTTGGTTCATATTTGGCATTTATTCCTTGAAAATAAAGATGTGTACCTCAAGATGATTTTTTTTTTTAAGTTTTAATTAACAATTAGGCAAAATTTTAGTGTTTTACCACACTATTACATGTTATACAAAAATAATTTTTACATTATCTTAAAATTCAAAAAATTATCTTTTAAATTATATCAATTTTTCTTTTATAAAATTTATACTCTTAATCAATTTTTAAGAAATACTTTAAGCATATTTCCCAGCCATTTATTTTACAGAAAAGAAAATTTAACCTGCACAGATATTTTGCAAATGTATGCAAAAAAATTTGCTTTTATCAATGCATGGCCATTATGTTGGCAAAAGCTGAAATTAAAAGATGAAGTTAACTCTTATTGCCAACTAAACATAGAAAAGTGTATCTTGCAGCACATATCTGCAAGAAAGAAATGAAATAAACATGACATTTTCAGAAAGATCAGCTTTCTGAAAATACCATGTTCATAGATCAGCTTTGTATGAACTTTTAAAATATCTGTATTATTACTTCAATATTTCTATAGTATTTAAGGCAGTATATACATATGGAATATCTACTGTAATCAGACTGTAACACATAAGTTTTAAACAGTTAGTATTGGGCATATATTTACTAGGAAAAATTGCCTAAATGAAGAATATTATTTTATGCAATTGCACTCAGTTAATGTTCTGATAAATTACGAATTTTATATTTTTATACAGAATCTCGATCATCTAAGTCATATTTATTAAATTACTTTTGAGAGCCATATTTATTTTATTACTTTTGAACATTTTAAATAATAAGAAAGACCTATCCTCTTGCAACTAAAATGGAATAATTTATGAAAAGTTGTATGTTACTGTTTTACAAAAACGCATGATTTTGGACCATTCCATTGCCCATCTCGGCGAAGATATGCCACTCATCATTTAAAGTTAATGATAGACTAATTTGCCTAAAATTATGAGATTGTCTTAAAACAATGATATTCATAACTTGATCAGATTTATTCATAGAATATAGAAATATTTTATTATTATTTAAAAGTTGGAGTATCAAGAATTTTTCAGTAAATATGATTTTTTAGGACTAATGGACTGCATAAACTTTGGACTTCATAAATTTATCAAAAGTACATTTTTGACTGAAACAATATAAAATATTATTATTTACTACATTTGAATTCCTTCGGAAGTAAAATAAAAAAAAATGAATTTTATGATAAATTAGAGAAATTTTTATTGAATAATTCTTTTAATATATTGTATAAATTATTTTTTAAAAATTTGTTATGTAATGCATACAATGTTGAATCCTTTTTCTGTACTCATATTTTGAAAAAAATATTTCGTTTCAGCAAAAGAGTTTTGCATTAATTGAAGTTTAACTACTTCCAGTAAGTTCATGTTTTATGGAGCTGATAGAAAATTAGAGAGACTTAATACAATGGGCAGAATAATGTAAGGTTTTATAATAATAAAGTTATATGACTATTAAAATATGGAGCTTGAAAATATTTTGCCTAAAAGGCTATGAAGAGATCAAATTGTATAAAATATTGAAAATTTTAGTCGGCATTAATCACAGGGAACCAGTTGGTAATCAAAGGTGGCTAGTAATGAATGAAATAATGTTATATAGATTTTGTTAATCGTCTTGGATAATGAAAAGCTAATGAAATATTTGAAAATCACTTATATGTCTTCAGTTATTGAATAAGAAAGTTTGAAATTTTTTATTTTACACATTTTCAAAATATCAATAAAATCATATAATTTGTTTTTGGTCTTCTAAATTTCTTAAATTTATCTTCAATATGATAATTTTTTTGTAATTATAACATTGTTAAAAAATTAAGCCTTTGAGCAAGCATTATCAGCAGGTAATATTATCACTAATACTTCACATGAAAAAAAGTAGCAAAAATATGGTTTCCTTAAATTCTATTTATTTGTTGGCAACTAAAACAAGCATACATGAATTGATGTTTGGTGTCAGAATTTACTATGACCACAGAATTTGCTTTCATATTTATTATTAAAGCTTCCATTAGAATAGCATATTTAGAATTATATTCAATCAAGAATTTGAATGGGGGGGGGGGATTCTTAGTATTAAACTATTTTGTCATCGCAATACAGCAAATTTTCTCAAATTCATCAAAAGCAACGATTCATTTAGATTGTGATGTACATTTTCCTTTTTGTATTAATTATGTGTGTAGATGTTTTCTTTTATCGTTAAAATGCTATGAAATAATTTATTAATTAAATTTTGATTTAAAATATTTGTTCTTTAATCAAACTTGTTTTGATTCTTTATAATTATAGGGGCATTGTTGGTATCAGTAGACATAGAAAAGAACGGATGGAAGCAATAGCAAATCATATTGCCTCCTCTGACTATGATTTTGTCTTTTTGCAAGAAGTATGTAAAATTTTATCAACTATTTCTATTTATTTTTGTGGGAAATTTTTGAGAGGTATTTATGCCTTTGATAAAAAAAAATAGATTATTGACTTAGCTATAAATTTTATAGCTTTGTTGACTGTATTTAATAATTCCTAAATAATAATATTTATTTGTATTTCAAAATAAAATTGCTTTTATGCTGATTAAAAAAATTTATTGTTCATTCTTAAAAACTTCACTTTAAAAAAATTTTTCTATATAATAAATTATTATAATTATTTTTTACTATTGTTTATTCCAGAATGCTTATTGCTGATAATGCTTTTGACATTTTAAAAATAAATAATCAATTCAAAAAATGAATATAAAATTGGGAAAAAATTACTTATATTTATGTGTAATTGAGAATTTGATATTTTAACTTACTACTAAGAATTTTTGATTTTTGTTGTAACAGATATGGAGCCAAAAGGATTTTCAAATGATTTGCAAGAAAGCTGCTGATATCTTGCCATATTCTTATTACTTTCATAGGTAAATATCGCTTTCTAATGTATAATATGTTTTTTATTGTAACACTGAAGTAAACTCATTTTTTTCTATGAAAGAACACCGACATCCGAACTTTTGAGACATGAAAAGATTCTTGAACATTCATCAACATTATAAATCTTTCTTTTTTATATACAATTGTTATATTTCATTTATAATTCACATATTGTTATGTTTAAAAAAGATCATTTGTGGTTAATTTAATGGTCCAAAGTATAATATATTAATTCATTATACAATGAAAGTAGTAAATCATATTTAAAAATAGGTTTCTAATGTAATAAAAGGTAAATATAAACATGGAACTTTTAAGTAGAAAAGTATTATCTGTTATATTTTAAAGGTTGTGCATTTTTGAAAATCTATTTATGTTTTAAGGCACTTTGTAATCTGCATACTGTCTTCTCTATGCTTATAAAATGAAACAAGTGGAATGATATTTAAATGTTATGAAAAAATTTATTTGGTGTTAAATTTTCTGAAAATAGTTCAGTGATGTTCAGATATTCTTTTTTTCTTTGTGTGTGTTTCTTCCTTTTTCTTTTTCCTCATCCAAATTCAGGATATCTGAACTTTCTTTTAATAATAATAATAATCAGTTACTTTTAAATCTCTTTAAAAAACACAGTCATTCTATTGTTTCATTTTCCTCTTAAAGCTGATAGTGTATATATCAGTTAAAACAGAATTAACTATATTCCGTGTAAATCTTATCAAATTCTAATTACCTGTAACATTGATAATCTTTGATATTAAAGCCTATGATATATTGTATGTTTTATATATATATGGTAGTATCTCCTCTAACTTAAACTGAATTCCTTTTTTCAGTTTGTTACATCTATGTTTAATCCCAGAAGATCTAAATCTATCTGTGTTTGTTTAATCTAATCTTTGTTTTACAATTAATGATCAAGCTAGCTTAATGATAGTAGCTTTAAAATCAAACATATCTAATTAAATCTATGTAGCGACGACTTTCGATAAATCTGAGGCATCTTCTGCAGGTAAAATGGATTTGCATTGTTTGAAACAGAAGCCTGACTTAGCCCCAATATATGAACTAGTTTACTTTCATGGAGAACTTTCTGAGGAAATTGGTCCACATTAATTAAACACTTGAAATTAGAGGAAAAAAAACCATGCATTGATTGACTGATTTTTTAATTATACTGGTTAAAAACACAGCTAAAAAATATACCCCTAACTTCTTTGTCTTGTTCCTCAACTGCACCATGTCTTATTTCACTTGAATACTGATGGGCTAAAATGCTATGTCTAATGTTTAATGCTATGTCTATTTGTTTAAGCTGAATACATTAATGTTATAACAGACTAGATAAATTAAATACTTTTATATATTTTTATGTGTCTAATTATAGTGAAGTATTATTTATACATTATAAATAGTAAGCATACAAACTAGAATAGAAATATATATCTATACAAAATGTACTAAATTTATTCAAAGTTTATTGCTAAAACTATAGTAGTCTAAATGCAACATACATTCTTATGTAGATAATGCAAATAAATTGGAAATATGGAATTTCAGCTGCATTAGTTTAGAAAAGTTTTGAATATCAAGTTTCTGTTTAAACTTTTAATAATAAACTTTGTAAAATATATATGTTTTTGATAAAAAGTTTCAAATTTTTATACGATACATTTTGATAGGAATACTGCACATTAGCTACTTTTTTAAATGAACCAACATTTGACATGCAAAACTATTAAAACTCTTTTTACTTTGCTGAAGCACTGCTTTAAAAGTAATCTTTTTTGTTATGGAATGTTATCAGAATATTACATATCAAAATCAGTATCTGTAAAAAAAACTATTTTAGCACCTTAAATCATATATAATAAATACAATGTTTATTATCATTCTAAATAACTCCTAGCAAGATAAATTGAAATTGTCTATAATTATTGGTCAGAACTTTATGGCATACTGGTTAATATTAATAGAGTTTTTGAATTGTAGATAGATATCTCGTTGCATTTAAGATGAATGATAATAACTCTTTTACTTCTGTATAAGCACGTTTCTTTTCGTAATTATTTTCATTTGGTAATGAGGCAATTTCCTTTCCTTTCCTTATCAAAAATGCTTTTATTTTGTAGTATTTCAAGATCTTAAATATTTTATTTGTCTTTTTTTTCCCACCATTTTGAGTATTCTGTACTTTTATTTATATTAAAAAAGTAAATTGATTGATTCATTTTAATTAAGTGAAAGGAAAATTGTTTTGGTTTCTTAAACTTAAAAAAATGATATAAGAACCTAATAGACTTTTATTTCCTTATTAACCATTATCTTCTACTGAGATTGTTAAATAAATGTATATGCATAATATTTTGTATATTTTAAATTACATTGTATATAAAAATAAATAGCAGTTTCTTTTTGCAGTGGAGTACTTGGTAGTGGTGTTTGCATATTATCAAAAAGTGCTATTGTTGATGCTGCACAATATCAATACTCACTTAATGGCTATGCACATAAAATTTTGCATGGTGATTGGTATGGAGGCAAAGTTGTGGGATTATGCAAAGTTCTCCATCATGGTTTAAAAATAAATTTATATGTTACTCATGTAAGTAATTTCATGTTAATTCTTTTTAAACATAAGAATTTTTTTTATCCTCCAAATATTACTATATTTCCAACAGTTTATTTTATAATGCTCGTTTAAATTCGATTACAATTTCATATATACCATAGAAGTTTACATCCAATTTTTTCTAATCATAGAGATAATATGTAAAATCTGATTATACAAGGAGCACCAAATGAAAATACAATTGTTGCTTTAATATTGTTATTTCACATATTTAAATTTGAATTTTTTCTGATTTATATCTGTTTGTCATAGAAATAATGAGTAAACTGTGATATATTATTAGGTGTAATAAAAATAGATAAATAAGCAATCTGGTGCCATTACTTCCCTTAAAACATGTGATTTTGGGGCTGTACCATTTTTATTGACAGATAGTACAATTGACAATTATAATCAAATGTGTTTGGAATTGAGTGTGTATCATGTAGTACAGTTTCCAATGATGTCATTTTGATTTTGGAGTCACCACAACTAGGTCTGTTGAAACTTAGTCATTAATATAGAACACTGCTCAAGTTAACTCTTCATAACATGTACTCACTCCCATAAATTTTGACTGTGGATTATGAGTGTGGACAATTCCACCAATAGGTCCTCTGTATAAAAGTTGGTTACTGTGCTCTGATTTTTTTTTTTCCTTCTTTTTAAGAAACCATGGTATAATGTTATTTATTTTATTTTCTCTATTTCACTCTGCAGTTCAATGCTCTGAATTTCTTTTTATGTACCAGACATTTTATTATATTTTTCAGACTTAAATTGCCATCTAATTTCAAAGTTCTAATACATGAGAAAATGCTGCTGGAACAAAATTTCTACTTTTATTTAGGGTGTGTGTAGAATTTTTAAAATATAATTTCTCTGAGTATTAGTTTATTTTTATAATTGAAAGAATCTATTGTTCCTTTTAAAGGAATAATTTTTTTTATATCAGAAGATTATGTAAAATAATTCTGTGTGGGAATATATGTACAATACCTTTAAAAAATAGTAGTAAAATGATTAAATATTGTTTTAAAAAATACGGTTTATTAAAATAAGTGTATGAACCTCAAGAATTCCCACAATAATCCTAATATAAATTTTTAGTGAAGTCTGTGTAAAATTTTCTTTTTCAGAAATGCATTTGCCATTATTTGTCTTATTTGAAGATATGAAAGTAATCAATGTCATCTCATTTGATTAACTAAAGAACAAAGTGAAAAGAATGAATCAGTTCTACTAATATGTGAAATGTAACATTATTTTTGCACATGTGGGAAACAAAACTGGATTTGTTCTCACTTTAATCTCTCTGAATTATAATCTTTTTCAAAAGAGTATGCAATTTGATTTGTCCCTTAATCACTTCTCAAATTACATTAGAAAAGACGAAGTGCTCTGTAAAGTAGTTGTTAAATATTTTTGTCTCGCATTTTTGTAAAAAGATTAAGTGGTTATGTTTAATAAAATGTTGCAATTTTTCTCCCCCTTACAAGAAGACTGTTATTCTTAATTTTTGAATTGAATTATTTGTTTATCCTAAGATATATTAAAATTAAAATAAAATGGAAATTTTAAAAACAGAAATTATCTTAATTAAATTCTTTTATATTCTCTTTTTCATTAATAGGACATATGAAAAGTGTAAACTATGTTTTCATTATTTATCTTATTGTCTTTGATTTGATTTATAGAGTTTATTTATTTATTCACCTGTTTTTATTGCAGCTGCATGCAGAATATGATGCATTCCATGATCAATATTTGCCACACAGAGTAGCTCAGGCATTTGAATTTAGCCAGTATATACAACATACATCTGAAACAGCTGATTTAAGTATAGTAGCCGGTGATTTTAATACAGAATCTACTGATCTCCCATACAAAATAATCATTCATAATGCTGGTTGTCTGGATACATACTGTACTCAGAAAGAAATTCATACTGTGGTAAGATTTTAAAATTTAGAAGATATTTGAATTTTATATTCATTTCTTTCTTAGTTAGATACTCAATTTTGTTTTTATTTTAAATTAGCCATCTTTGGTGACCAGTTGGCTTGCTAGGATTTATAGTTATCTTTAATTTCATTTAAATGCTTTATGCATAACTTGATGTTCATAACTTTCTTGGCATAATATTTTTATGCGGTAAATTATGATTGAAGCTCTATTGATTCATTCTGTTCAATTAATTATGTATATGAACATTTTATAAAATCATAGTGTCTTCAAAATATCTCTCTATATAATATATCTTATATGTTTTCTTTCTTAATATTATAACTTCCCTTTCGTATTCTACATATAAACTGTGCAGATAATAAACTAATTCTTTCATTAGCTTTCAACAACAGAAGAAAATCACATGATTTAATATTTGATTTCACAGAGAAAATGATATGAACATTGCAACAATAAATGTAGTATGCTGAAAGAAAAAGATTTTAAAAATTATCAAAATTTAAGAAAATTTACATGATAACTAAAGTGATATCATTAAAAAGAATTTAAATTAATATTGATGTATAAATTATTTGTGTTCAATAATGTTTTTTGAAGTTATTGTTAAAAAATGTAAAATCTTTACTTAATTTATATTTGATTAAATTTTTAGGAAATTGCTATTCATTGAATTGCATTATATATTGATTGAATAGAAAATTAATTTTATGATTTTCATTTAATATTCTTTTAAAGAATTTCTTGTATATTTTTGCAACAAATTGTTGAAATGATATACAATCAGTAACAGGTTATTTTGACTCTCATTGGTATGTACATTTAAAATTAACTGAAAAATTATGGTATTAATTTTATATGTAAAGAGTTTACTTCTGTAAAACTGTAATTATATATAAGAAATAAGACTTATCAAAAGATCTTTTTTAATCAAAAATGGGTGATATTTTGTATATGAACTCATTTAAAAAATAGCATGAAGTTGAAAATGCACACTTGATTAAAAAAACTAGAATGGTGGCTTATGGTGTTTACAATATCCTGAAAAGTTTATTGACTTTTGAAAGCACTATTGGAAACAACACAAAAGTCAGAATTCCCTTTGAGTGGAAATTCCAAAAATTTAAGCCATGTATTTAAATTCTTTTGTTAAATTTAAGTAATTTGCACCATTACTTATCTCATTTCTTGAAGCTAAATCTTTTATGCTAATTCAGTAATCAAATTAATAAATTAAAGTTATTGTATTCTTATAACTGATTCACTTTATTCACCAATACAGTCATGTGAACTAATAAAAAAATACAGCGAAATTATAAAATTAAAGAAAGGAAATCAAACTTAATTAAAGAATTATTATTATATATTAATATAATCAGCATATTTAAGGAAAAACTCTACAATTATTTTTCTGTTTGTAATATGATATTACTAATTATAACAAAATTACAAATAATTATAAATTATAAATAAGCTTCATCTAAATATTGATACATTTATCACTTCTTTGTGAAGAGAAGAATAGTTTGATAGTTTATTTTCATTTTTGTGTTCTTGCATAAAACTTCTGTGTTGCAGAAAGAGAAAAGGAAATGAAAATTACATAATGCTTTTGCCTGTGAATAATAATAATAATAATAACCTATTTTTTAGGTATCTTTATTCTTTTTGATAATATCGACACATGTTTGCTTTTAGGTTTTTTTTTTAAACATATGAAATAATTTAAATATAACCAAAATGAAAACATATATATATATTGATTTAACTGAATAAAAATTCAGAATAATAATTTTTTTTTCTGTCTGACTAAATTGCTGCCAATATAGAATAAAAATAATTACATGCTGTTTTTGTGTTTTTATTTTATTTTACTTTTTTCACTCTGTAGGACGACACTTGCATAAGAACCACTTGTGGCCATCCAGATAATATGTATACAAGCAGCAAAGAGCTTAATCACAGTCCAACAGGGAAAAGAATAGATTATATATTGTACAAATGTGGTAGTGGTAAGGTCCTATTTTAATGCTTGTATTCTTAAAATAGCTCTATAGTTTTAGCAGGTATAGGAAATTTGCAATTTCCAAGATAAACTTTATCTAAATAATGAGAAAGTATTTATATTGCTGACCTTAAATCTTGCAAATCTGAACAAAAAAAATCTTTAAAAATTATTTAAATGCTTTAAATTGACTTATTTTCAAGCAATTTCTATTCATTAACAAATATAAAATTAAAAAAAATATTTTAGATAATTGATTTAATGGAGAACTAAGAATTGTTTGAATTATATAAAAAAAAAATAACATTGTAAGCAAAAAATATAGACAGCATACCTTTTATTTGCATGTTAAATGTACACAATAATTGCTTATTGAAATGTTGAAGCTGCACAAAAGTTAATATTCTTTGATGAAGTCTGCAGATTATTCTGTGTAATTGTTAACAGAAAAAAGTTTGCATACATAGACAAATGGAAAATTAGTCATTGAATATGCATTCTGTGATTGATATATTGAAATAAGTAAATACACATGATTATCATAAGAATTGTTTGGACAAAATTTTTTATTCTACAGTTCATTCAAATAGAACCAAAGTTCAATAAAAATTATATAAAGAAAAGCATATAAAAAATAAATATTATATAAGATGGAATAAAATACATGGTAAATTGTATGAAATTGATATGAGATCATTGATATTATATTAAAATATTCTATTATGCAAAGAAATTTTACTGAATATCAAATTTGCTTTCATTATGGATTGCTTTAGGGTTTGTTTTTTTTCCTAGTTTTGAACACACTTTTTGAAGGATTTTTAGCCTTTCCTTTTCTTTTGAACCTTAACAATAACAGATGAAGAATTGAAGAATCATTAGTAAGAACAGATGAATAAGTTGAAGGATTTTGAGATGATGTAAATGATCAAGTTTATTCATAGCTGGTTTATTTCTTAATCTTTCGATTCTTTTCTGAATTTTTAAGTCAGTCAATTTATCAAAATCAATTAAAATTATTATTATTAATCTGTAAGTGAGAGAAAATTTATCAAATTATTTATATGATTATTAACTTACTTTCAAAATAACATTTATAACGATTTTTTTTTCCTCTGAATTTTGTAAATCTTGTAGCTAACCTCAATCTTCATTTCCTAATCAATTTTTGTTGATGTGATTCTTAAGTGAAATAACTTTTTTAATTCTAACAGACAAATTATTGGGTTATTAAAATATTTAAAAACAAGTCTTACGTATATTTAAATAAAGTATAGCAATGATTTTTTTTGGTAATTTTATATTTAATTTTGTTCTTGCTTGTTAAAATAATAAATCAGCTGTGCTGTTTTACTGTTGTTCTTTAGAGTTTTTTTAAAATGTGTTTTAGATTTTTTTTAAAAAAAAAATAGCAACTACCTACAAATTTAAATGTTCCATATATTGAACATGCAAATATCCCCCTCATTTTAGAATAGAACTTTTCTTTTTCTTCTGGTTTGTACGGTAAAAGTTTAAATAAAATCCAAGTGCAAAATGACATTCTGTTAATATTTTTCAGTTTATTCTTAATAAATTCTTTGTATTAAGAAAAAAAGTTTTTATAATTTTTTTTCTTATAATACAAATGAATAATTCTGTGTGCATGTTTTGATCTTTTTCTAATTTATTTTAGGTACCTATGTGGAGTGTTTGTCCTGTGAAACTCCTTTAGGTAAAATTCCAGATAGCTCTGTGCCATATTCTGATCATGAAGCTGTTGTTGCTAAACTTCATATCTTTAAATCAATTGATGGTATGATTTATTTCACTCTTCTAAACTTTTTTTATAAGCTCAATTTTTATGAAAAAATCAAGTCTTCAATGTCTATCCTTTTTCTATAGCTCCGAAGCAACAAGATAACCCCAGAGCCCGCCTTGAAGCTATAGATAGCAGTCACATCATCCTGCGAAAGAGCTTGAAAGAATTGCGAAATAATCGTCTTATGTACATCCTAATCAGCTGTCTATTATTGGCCCTTCTCTTGGTCACAACTCTGATCGAAGATATTGGTGTATTTGGCATTCTAGTAATTGTTCTCCAATTCATAGCTACTCTTCTTCTAGCCTTTTGTCTATGGATGGCTCTAATAGTCAATAAAATGGAATATAGTGCAATTATTTCAGCTTGTAAAGCTATGGAAGTATTGACCAATTCATTAATGAATGAGTATAATGATAAACTTTCTATGGATTTTATATCCCCGGTTATACCTCAAGAAATCATATAATGTTTTGCCGAAAGCTGTTGAGAAGAGAAAAATTAAGAATGCACATTAAACATATAGTGTTTAGATTATAAATGATCCTATTTTAACAAAAATCCTTAAATGATTTTAAAAATTCATAACTATTCTATGAAAATGTTTTCTATTATTATTTATCACAGAATAGCCTTTTTATTGTGTCAGTTATTTTTATGGTATATCTGCTGAATTATTTATATTTCCTTTGTCTAAAATCCAATCTTAAATCAACTATGTTAGTTAGAATAATATTTTTTTTTCTTCTTTTCATTGTTAAGGCTAGACTGTGAAATACTTTAGTCTTCTATTTGACATTAAAAAAATATGGGAGCATTCATTATTTCTTCAAAATATTTCCGATTTAAAACATGCATTTTAAATCCAGTAAATTGAATATGTTCAGTAGTTAGTAAGTAGAAATGTAAATGTATCATTTAGATCCATGAAATAATATTAGAAATGGTATTTCATAGATCTACTTCATTAAGATATTAAGCTCAAGCTCAGTGCTCATGAAAAATGATCAAAAAATCTACACTTTTCTATAATGAGTTGAAAATTTTTAAATACTGAAATTTATAAAAATGTTCTTTTTAACTTTATATTGTCTTACAATGTCATAATTTGTTATGTCCTTGTTGTTGAATATACATTTATTGTTACATTGTTATTTAATATTCTGAGTGATTTCTAACCTGTGATTATTAAAAATAGTTTTGCAAGGAACCAAAGTAGTGTAATTTATTCACTGATTCCATGTTTATTAAGGAGCTACAATACTATTTTTGTATTAATTTAGCACTATTGCTTTTCTTTTTTTTTTTTTTTTTCCTTTCTTTTAGAAAGATCTTTGATTTTCTAAACATTTTTCTGTTCTATTTTTGACACCATACATGCCTAAGAAATGGTTACAAAAATCTTAAATTCTTCATTATTCATGTTTTTGTAGATGTGTACTCATTTTGTTATGCACTCATTTAATAGTATGAAATAAAATTCTTTTCATGAATGTGGTCGTGATTTATATTCATTATAAATTGACTGCATTTACAAAATTATCAATATATATCAGCAACATTTCAATCAGTCTTTTAATGAACAAAAAAATATTGAATTTCTAAAAAGAATATTTTCAGAAATAAATTTTGTCTGCTGTGTAAATGTACTACTATTCCTAAATTATTTCTCATTTTTATAATCAATATTCCATATGAAAATTATATTGGAAACTTTTAGTACTGTTAGAATTAAATTAAATTTTGAAAATCAATAGTTATAGAATTAAAAGCACAATTCTGACTTAAATAATTGTTTCAAAAATACTTGATTTGGTATATTTTTTATTACTAAATTAAGATATCTTAAATTTATCAGAGATGCATCATAGCAATCTGACTTACATCTTGTTTTTGACATGGTTATTATGGCTTGGTTGCATCATCTTTATTTTTTAAAACCGATTAGTACAGACTTAAGACACAGTTGCAGTTAAATTTTTCAGGCTCAAACATCCTTCTGTTCGTTGTATGGGAAAGTAACGAAGATATTTTTATTCATTTGTTATCTAACCACAATTCATAACAGTTCCCTATAGCAGCTAAATGATTTGCTAAAAGCTCGATTTTGAAATTTATTATAAAGCTAGATAAATTACTTTGCTAAATAAAACAGCTCATGGAGGATTTTTTCCAACTCAAGTTTTGGTATCCAAGCAACTATGTGAATAAAATATTCTTCAAATATTTAATTGCAAGACTTTAAAAAGTAATTAGATCAAATAATTGTTTACTTGAAAGATTTATAAGTAATAGAACATTTTTGCTACTGATGTTGTTGACTAAATGTTGTAAGAAGGGATAAAGAACTTTATTCTCATTGTTGTTTTTTTTAATATTTTATAAAACATATACTAAAATCTATATACTATCTAATTACTTATATATTAGTTACCAAATTAGCATTTCTAAATGAATTCTTAAAATTCCTTGGCTTTATATGAAGATTTTGTAATCCCATTAATTTTATTTTAAAAGATTTAGATAATAAATTAAATAGCCCATGTTAATAATTTGATTTGGAGTATTATAGTTATTCTACTTATAGTTGCATTATATGAAATGAGAATGTTTAATTTTAGTGTCAAACTTTATTTTTTTAAGAAAAATCCCTCTTACAGAATTTAAAAAGTAACCAAAAAAAATTTTTTTCCACATAAAATATTTACAATAAAGAAAAAATATTTATTAATCCTTTGAAGATAGCACTGTCTTTTGAGATTCCTTCATCTTTTTCATTTTCCTGAAATAACTTTCTTTATATTTTTTCATAAAATATATTGATAATGCTAAATTGAACCATGCTGGCATATAAGCTTTTAACCATTGGTGGACAAAGCCCTAAAATAAAAATATTTTAGATTCAATTCAAATATAATCATAAACAGAGTTTGTTATACATCAAATTGATAAAGTTATAAAACTTTTTATAGAAAATTTTCAGGCAAAAAAAAAAAAAAAAAATTCATATGTGAATATAAAGAAAGGAAAAAAAAACTATTACTGTACTGTCTATGGTAAAATATTTACACATACCTAACCAGCTCAAATCATTTTATATAAATAAAAGATTGGTATGTTTTTTTTTTTTTACAAATATTCATAATATATCATCGATTGTCTTGGCTTTAAAGTTTTCAATTGAAATTATGAAGTTTTCTGATGAATTGATGAGATTATATTCAACAGCATTTCTTAAAGCATTTTTAAGTTTCACTTACTCTCACTTTATGAGGAAAGTACCCATAAGTATAATCTTCAATTCCAACTGTCTTTATTGCACTTGATACATACGTCTTAGCAGACGGTATTTCTAAACTTGGTCTTCTACTGGACATTTTAGTTGCTACAAATGCTGGGAGAACACACTAAAAAAATTTTTAAAAATTGGGTTGTGGAAGTTTAGTACATATATACATACATATATATATTTCTGCATTAAGTAAAAAAAAAAAAGTATTATTTCTTTATTTTAAATTTGCCAAAAAATAAATTATTTGCTAATTTCAAATCATTTTATATAATAAGTATGTATTTTCAGTATTAAGACAGTATTTTTCAAAATATCTCCTTGGATATTTTTAATTTCTGTCTTGCTTAATGTGTAAACTAAGTATTTTTTTTTTAATTTCATGGAATTTACTTAATTGTTTTTCCCATAAAATGATTCCTAAAAGAATTGTTGCAAACATTATCCGAGCTGCATAATTTAAATTTTGTTTAACAGTTGAAACCCATTTCTATAAAAAAAAAATCATAGACAAAAAAAAACTTGTTTATTTAAGCTAATTTGACAATTAAATTGCCTTATTTTAAGTTAGTTTGATACAAATGCTAAAAAAGTTATTCATGCAACCTTACAAGAAAACTGCTTGATTCGTTAATTAAAATGTTGAATTACTTCATGCTTAAATGTTTATTTTTTAAACAAAGTTATGATAATATTTGGCAAATGCATAATGTAGCAATGCATTTTGCATAATGTAGATAATTATAAAAATCAAATCAATCTAGCTCAATAAATGATAGAAAAGTTACCTGGATAGTAATTAATTTGTCTTTATATTCATACTGCATTGCTCTTGAAAGGTAATCTACATATGCCTATACCAAAGAAGGAAAAATAGTTTATATACTATTTTAATGTGCTGATTATAAATCTAATCTTATTCAAATGCAAAAATGTTTTTCAGTATTAAATTCTCTTTCCAGATCTAATCTAAAACTAATTTATTGGCAGCATTCAATTGTATAATTAATAAGTTTAGAATTTAAAATGTTTAATATATTCAAATAATACAAATCTAATTATTTCAATATAGCTCCGAAATAAATTTTCAGTAAATGGCACACTTCTGTTGAAGAGTTTTTATGTAATTTAGTCTTATATCCTCATTTGCATTACCTCTTTAATAAATTGTAAATATATATATATATATTTACCTTACATGCTGAATATACAGTAAGCATAGGCATTGGATAAATAGCCATTAGAGATGATACATTAATAACAATTCCTTTTTTCTTCATCATTGGCAACACAATTTTCATCATCTATAAGAAAAATTGCTTTTTGAATATGAAATAACATTTTTGTATAATAATCAGTTAAAAATCTACATAAAAATTTTGGGGACTTGTATAAAAGGGCTGGTTAATTTTATTCCTCATTTTTTTAATTATTATCAAGAAACTTGGGTCATTAAGAATAAAACTCAAACTTGCATGAAATAATATAAAGTATAATTATAAATATATTGCAATGTCTAAATCAATTAAAGTATGAACTTACCATTGTACATGATGTAATATTAGAATTAATCAAGTCCCACATAACCTACAATTAAAGAAAAATTCAACCTTCATTAATTTTTACACAATAAATTATGTTAAATGACTTTTTGTATGGAAAATAGATTTTTAAAACTTACCTTATGACCATCGGGTACCAAATGAAAATATTCAGCATATTTATAACTCATCCCTACATTATTTACTAAAAGAATGAGATACAAGTTAAAATTTATAAACATTTTATATGATTTCATTAAAAAAAAGTTTACAATGCTAAAAGATGAGAATTTGTATTCAAATCTATACATAGATCATTAATTGTATAAATAACATTTATAATCTCGAATATTTTAAGAATTTAATGAGATGTAAAACAAATAGTAATAAAAAATTTCTAATGCTCCAGTAATAATAATGTAATAATATTAAACAAAAACTGGGTAAACAATTTTAAAGCAATTATTCTAAAATTCGTTTGACTTATTTCATTGTATTGCTTTGATTTTTTTTTTTTTTGATGTAATAGAACAATTTTAAAATGATTGCTAGAATATTTAAAGAATTTCAAGAAAAATTACTAAATTTTTTAAATAGAAAAAAAAATTATTTGAATGAATACATTCTTACCTAAAACTCCTATTCCCCCATCTAAATTTCTAAGTTGAGTCTCAATTTCCTTGTAAATTCCTGGACCATCAGTAAAATCAATACATATAATTTTGACTGACACATTATGCTTTACCCCTAAAATTCAAGAAAAATAACAGTTGACCGGAGAAACGAAATTTTAAAAACTTTATTTTGTACAATGCAATTGAGAAAAAAAAATTTAAAGAAAACAAGAAAGAAAAGTATTTTCTAAAAATTATTTACAAATAAACAGTGGAAAAAAACATGATAAAGTTGTTTTTTTTTAATCAGTCAAATAATCGATTCATACCTTATATGAAACAACATTTTGACTATCTCAACAGAAATTTGTGATAAGCAATTAAGTTTTAATAAGAATTTTGATACCCAATATGAAATTACTTACCAATTTCTTTCGCTGCAGAAGTGAGTTTCTCAACATTTCGACTGATTAAGCATATATCAAAACCTCTTGCAGCTAACTGTAAAGTCAGATATTGTTTTCAATCTTTTATGCAAAGTAATTATATAACTTTTAAGTTTATTAAAGAAATAATGTTACCTCTTCAGCATAAGCTTTTCCAATTCCATCACTTCCGCCTGTTACAACTGAAAACAGAAATTTATTTAAAACTGTAAATAAAAAATCATATCTGGAAAACGAATTAAAATTAGAAAATATTTACCAGCCCAATTCCCTAAATTACACCACGGGTTAAAGCCACGAAATACTTTTAAATGAAAATATAACTTCCTCAGTATGATAAATATTAATTTCAACATATTAATGATGATAACAATAAAACCTATTGACTTTAAATAGGTGCAATTTCTAATCATGTCAAAAATAATATAAATCATTTTTAATTGTCTTCTATATATATAAATAAATACAAGTTAGCTGAGACGAAATATTTTAAATAAATGCACGGAAGTTATTCTTTTCCTTTTGATGTGCAACTTATCTCAAAATGGATTCAATTTCTAGACGCTGAAGGAAAATTTTGCTGCAGTATTCGCCAACAAGCTGACCGAATAAAACAAAAATCAAATGAATACAATTGCGGGGCAGCTGTTGAATCAGAACTAAAGCTTTTTTTTATTCTAAATCGGCTGCCTAAAAGTTGAGAGAGGATTTCATAATAGAGTACGTAAAATAGAAAATTTTCCTGTATCATTGTGTTTTATATGTGCTGGTCTTTAATTGTTTGAGATTATAAAACGTTCGGTGGGTCATTCTTGCAGGATAATGAACTACATAATGAAGTATATATTTTCATAATTTTTGGTTAAAGATGTAGTTCTGATTCATGTAAAAGCTAAAGATGTAATATCACTAAGTATTAGCAGTGTTGGTCTTTCTTTTTAATCTTACTCAAGCTTCGATTAATATAAAGGAAGTACTCAAAGCTATTATAGCATGAACATTGAACATTCTTTCAATGTTTGGGTTCGAATATATGTATGGCAGAACTAAAATTAGCGGCGGTTTTAGGTATTTTGCTGTCTTGGGAAAACACATTATTAGGTTCTACTCTTGGGTTTATTGGTTCGAATAACATGAAAATTGAATATTAGCCATCGGAAGTGGTCTCACCAGAAGAACTTTCTCGCACACTTTCTTATAAAAATGTTATCCCAGAGAAATCCTAGGCCCGCGGTGGTTTGGCGGTAAGGTCTCGGCCTCAGAACTGAAGCATTTCAGGTGCGAGACCCGATTCCACCGAAAAACCGTCGTGTAAGCGGGTTTGATGCACGTTAAATCCATCGGGACCAAACGTCCTCTCGCTCGTGTGGTGTGGAAATTTGAAGAGGGGTGCCAGATCAGGTGTCGTTCTTGTCATCTGACTGCGGTTCAAGATTACGAGGTTCGACCCAAAATAACTCTAGTATTGCTTGAAAACGGGACGTTAATAAAATTAAACTAAACCTAGAGAAATCCTTGAATGGCATTGGCAAAACATTAA
Source organism: Argiope aurantia (assembly GCA_026543865.1). Classification (NCBI taxonomy): domain Eukaryota; kingdom Metazoa; phylum Arthropoda; class Arachnida; order Araneae; family Araneidae; genus Argiope; species Argiope aurantia. Next base: position 3,231 of record JAPMOR010107733.1, on the reverse strand, counting down.
CATTTGACGTGAATTTAAAAATTTTGCTGAATAGGATCCATGGCAATTTTTTTTTTCGATTAATTCCTGGTAAGCGGTTAATAGTATCCGAAAATGCACTTGTAGTCACAAAGTCCTGTACCAAATGTGATATGTTTAAGTTATTGCGTTTTTGATTATTCTGTTTACATGTTTCTAAAAGTACAGTCCGACAGATAGTCAACCGACAATAGTTGTATTTGGATCAAAATTTGACAAATGCCTACACTATAGATATTAAATCTGTGTGTTGAATTTTATCTCTCTCTCTTCGTTTTGTAACTATCGCGTTAACTTATATTCGAACAGCTGTACAGATGGACTTTAAACAGATTTTACTCAAAATTTGATAGAAATCTGAAAATTCGGTGTAAAGTCCATGTAGCAAATTTCATCCGTCTAGCTCAAAGAGTTTTTGATATGTCTTTATCACATACTTACGGGTATTTTCCAAAAGTTGTTTTTAGAACTCAGAGAGGTCTAAAATGAGGAAATGAGTCAAAATATCAAGTTCGAATTTTTGCTAATTACAATGCTTACTCTACATTTCTTATACGAGAAAATAAAAAAGCGTATATATCCGTGTAGTATTTTTTGAAAAGTAATTGTAAATATGTATTTCAATAGAAAGTATAATCGGCTGTGAATTGACATTAAATTTCACTAAATAATTAATTTTGTGAAAAATATCCGTTTCTTTCATATTTTTATTTAGTATGAATTAAGAAATTAAAATTTTCTTTTTTTTTATTTAAATTAAAATTATACAAATCCAAGCTTTTTTTATAAATTTCGCCATACTTATTAATGCGGGAGCATTAAGACAGGAAAGTCCAAAATATATTACAAGAAAAGAAATTTATAAAAACTGATTTCTTAAAGTAATTTATTTCAATTGCCAAGGAATTAATTTTGTACTTTTTGTAGAAAATCCATAATATTTGCTAACGAATTTTCTGCAAAATTGTATATTTAATACATGCTGCATAGTAAAACTATGGTAAAACAATTATCACATAATATGCAATAATACATTATATGTAATAATAATATTATAACATAAAATTAACAGCAATTTTTATAATCAAAAGAAACCTTCTATGAATATGATATATAAGGACTTGACATGGAGCAGAGAGTATCGACTCAGATAGTATCTCTAATATCTGGTTGTGATACAATACTACAATTCAGGTTAAAGCCAATTTTCTTAACTAGGCCAAAATTATAAATTAAACTCACTACAAAGTCTCGGAGATTTAGGAGTGAAGAACCCAAGTGCTTCTTTAATGTACAGTCGTCACTGGCAAAACTATGAAGTCTGCTCTAAATAACTCTGACATCAAAATTGGATATTAAACTAAAGAACTAAACTGTCTCTAAGAATATAAAAAGAATATAAGAATTATATTTCTAAAGTAAATATAATTCTTCTGTAAAAGAATGTAAAAATTATATTTCTATATTTTCTTCAAGGTACATTAAATATTTATATAAAAGCAAGCAAGTCAAACTCGGCATTGTAACCTCACGTATATCTAAAGTCTGAATAAGTTTACTAACTTTTGCAAACGGATTTAAATTTCCTGCAAGACCCAAAATTAATGTCGCAAACAGTAAGTTTTGCAATCAAGATTTTCCCTTTATATAAAAAAATGCCATTTTTGGAGACTGGTCCAAAATTTGATATAGATCTGAAGTACTAACAACAACAAAAAATTCAAGATTTCATTTTTTTTATTAATCTCGTTTTTTTTTTAATTAACAAGCTTATAATCCAGCAGAAGAATCGATTGATAAATTTTCTTATATTTCATCCGAAAATAGATAGAAAACGAGTACTTAAGTGAAACACCGCATACCAAACTACATTCATCTAGTTCGTATTGTTTTTTAATTATGTTGTTCAATGTCAGGCTTATGATAACTTTTTTTTAACTGAGATAAATCATAAAAATACAACAAAATCTCAATACTGAGATTTGTTTTTAACGAACACATTACAATACACAGCATGCTTTATATTCGAGAAAGTTAAATAAAATGATTCTCCAGAGCATGTTAAATTGTTAATGCTATAAAAAATAATTAATTCTGCCTCATTAAGCTGTGTAACATAATTGCAGACCATGACTTTTACACCAGAAAAATACTGGGTCATTACGTGATTGAAATTTCCGCAATTTCAACTAGTTCATTTAGGCGTTGACCTTAAAAGCCACTGGGGCAGCTTAAGTGTCAAAGATTAGCCAAATAGTTCTTTTAATCTGTTGCAATTCCATTAAAACACTTTTTAAAGAAACATACATATTCTTGAGAAAGTTGAATATTTTGAGAAATAATTATGAAACATTGAAATTTAAAAGAACAGATTATTTTAATAGAATATTTTTATTTATCTGTACGTAAATGACCTCTTTTTACATTCTATGAATTTTCTAAACCAGTAAGATATCTCAAATGATGGATCAATTATCTATCTTAAAGAAAAAGAATGTAAAAAAATACACAAAATTCTTTTTATTTCATTAAAATTATCAAACACATTTTTATTAATCCTTAGGAAAAACTAGCGGGAATGGTAGTCAAAAACTTTTCCGCATACTCCTTAATAAAATTGTTATACCACAGAACGCCTTATATACCAATGGCTTATAATATTTACAAAATGTTAGCTTTTGGCTTGAATTTAGCATTTTTATTGAATATATCGTATCATCCTTGGGGAATTATTAGGTGGTTAATTCCTAGCATGAGATTAATAGTATCAGAAAATCAAATTTGTGCTTTAGACGCATTGTTCTGAATCGATTGAAACAAAGATACGACACAAAACTGCCTTTATATTTACCAAATTTGATACATTTAAATCATTGTATTTTTAAATTATCGCATTTACATATTTCTGAAAGTACAGACCGACAGACAGTCGACTCGTTGTTGGATTTGGCTCAGAATTTGACAAATGTCTGCATTATAAATGTTAAATTTGAATCAAATTTCAGCTCTCTTCGTTTCGTAATTGACGTGTTAACTTATTTTCGAATAACCTGACAGACGGAATTCCTTTGAACAAATTTTACACAAAAGTTAGATAGATATATTCAAATTTAGTGTAAAAAACATCTACTAAATTTCAACAGTCTAGCTCAAAAAGTTCTTGAGTTATCATTGCCACAGACGGACATTTTCAAAAAATGTCCGTCTGTGTTC
>JAPMOR010107728.1:0-42170 GCA_026543865.1 Argiope aurantia | reverse complement strand
TTATTTCCAAAATACATTTTGTATTCCATTTGTAACTACTATGATGAACTAGAATGAATAAGAATAATATAATTGCTGAAGAAAATTTGTAAAAACATTAAGTACAAATATAAGTATATATATCTATAACATTTTTAATTAACAAATTCATAACAAACCATACCTCATTTTGTTGCTTCAATTTCATTCTAATTAATTCAAGCTCTTGTTCTCTGCTTACATAACGTGTGTTGCTAACTTCACCTAATAAAGAAAATGATAGCATTAGAAAAATATGTTCAAATATCAATTATACTGTAAACTGGTGTGCATGTATGTGCAAAATAAAGAAAAATCTGTCATTACATATATCATTATATTTAGGTGAGCATTATGTTTACTCTTCATAGAGGTCAAAGTAAAATGCACAGAAAGCTTCACACACAAAACTAGTTACTCACTATCTAGAAGAAGAGAAGTACTATAGCTAGGAAAATTTATTTAAAATAAATTCTGATTCATTTTTTAAAAATGAAAATGAATAACAGTGGCAATGAACAACAATTTTTAAAGTGAAGTAAAAAATAAATGATATGTTTTTTTAAAGCTTTAATCAGTATTTTTTTTTTATTATTTTCAACTTTTAAATTTCAATTTAAAGATATTCAGATGTGGCATGAATTTTGTAAATTGCACTCAATTAAATTAAAAAAAAAAACATAATATGATTGAAGAAACATCTGATTTAAATTAATACAAATATTAAAAATTGACAGAATCACCAAGAATCGATTCAATAAAATCATTAAGACTAATATTATATACCATGATACATTTTCAAATATATGTAAGGGGAAAACCACAGTGACATGAAAAAAAAAATGTATATTTCAACATATAAAATAAAAATATAATCTTTCTAAATGCACACATGCCACAGATTTGGAACAAAAAAAAAAAAAAAAAAAACTGCATAAAATAATGAATTGCCCAAACATAAATGAAGAGAGGTATGAATAACTGAACATTAAAATAAATAAACTTACACAAAAAATGCTTGAAATATTTAAAAAAATATTGTAAAATTATGACATAAAGGCAACTAGTAACGAAACTAGAAACGACCTAATAAAGTATAATAATGATTCTGAAAGATGCTGAAATACATTTTTCTGCAGAAATTTGTCATGCTGGCAAATGTAATCTGTTTACCATTTTAAAGTTAGTTTAAAAGAAAGCTGATAATTAAGCATAACATTTATGACAGCAATAAAACTTTTATAATTTTTAATGCTCTTAAATTAAATATTTTAACATGTTCAGAACTCCTGCGAGAGACAAGTCAGTTAGTTAACTAAGTTCTATCTATTGTATGTATAATGAGAAATTAAATAGTGCAGATACTGATTAACATTAAAAATACAAAATAATAAAACCATATAATTTATTTGTAAAATAATAAATCAATAAGTATTCATAGTAATAACCAATGAACTACATTGGAAAATTTTACACTGATAACTTTTTAAAAACCGATATTATCTGAAGATCAGTTGTCTTTAATAATTTTAAGTATACTTCTTAAATTCTAGATAAGAGTTTTTTTTTTCTTTCTGCATATGAATTCCTTTCATAGCAAGAATACATATAAAATAGTAATATTACCAAGTTTAAATGTCTTTTTCTTTTCTCCTTCTATTTCTTCATCATATTTGGACAACAAATTCTTTTTCTTCAACTAAATAAAGAAAAGTCAAGAGTCAGTTTTAATTTCCAAATAGAAATTTAAAAAAAAAAAAAATTACTGATTTAACAACTTACAATGCCAAATTCATCATATTCTGGTTCTTCATAAGGCATATAATCAGGTTTCTTCTTTTTATTTTCAACATTTTTAGCATAGCGTTCACTATCTACAATATTTACATTTTCCAGAACATCATCTTCTTCTTCAAGAACACCTATTAATATATAATGTTTCATGTAAGTGCAAATAAAAAAAGAACTGAGTAAATTGAATATGTTTTAATTAAAATCCTTACATAAAAACATTAAATATTTTTTATGACTGAAAATTCCAAGATTGAAAAAAATATACATTTTGATATATTTGACTTTACCAACAATTGAATCAAACCATGCTATCATTAAGATTAAAATATTTATAGATAAATAATAAACTCTAATAATTTTAATAAAAAAAATACCATTTAAAAATAGCCAGATTTTATTATACAAAATTATTTTCCATTAAAAAAAAATAGGAACTGCTAAACGTAACAGAAATTTAAAATTTGACAACAATGATAGGATTAATTTTACTGACTAAATTTCTTTTCTTCTGAATCTGAAAAAACATAATATTTCACGACACTTTTAGAAAACGTAGCAGGATAGAAAAAAATGATATGCGTTTGCAATTTCAATGAAAAAAATATAAAAGACTGAGGGGAGAGTTGAAAATATTAAATTTAACCTTGTGATAACTTTTCTATGTTGATTTACGAATAATTTATGAATGTATAAATTCTGATCAGTTTAGCAATAAAATGATTTATCACATATATTATATATTATTCTATTTAACTGAACTGAACAATGAAATTTATACCCAATGAAAATATTTCAATTATTTACCTTATCGCTACCATTTTGCTGAATGGGCTCATATTTATCAGCAAGTTATATAAAAGGCCACAAGAAAAATTATTAAAAATTCAGAGAAAATAGTACTGCAATAAATCTTGTGTAAATGAATATATAAATTTTTAAGTTTTTATATGATTATAAACATATTATTATTTACAAATTTTCATTAAATATATTCAATAGATCAACAAATTATTTTTCACTGTGCTTGTAAATAGCATCATTTCTTGTATGAGGTATGAGAAAAATCTCAGAAAACAAGAAAATTTAAGTGAATACACTGCCATATCTTATTTAATAAATATATTATTTATGTTAAAGCTTTTTTTGTATTAGCATAGAGAAAAATAGATTGTTTTTACTTTTAAAAGACAGAACATACTATACAGATTCATCCGTATAGTATGTTGTCTCTATAATTTAGTATCCATATAGTATGTCTCTATAATTTACCTTTATCTTTCAATGTCAATATAACTTGATGGCCTTCTTTAAATGAACCCATATCATGAGCTACAGTGAGCCCTTTCAGATGATCAGATGTATAAGACTGAAAGAAAAAGAAAATCACTGTTAATATTATTTTTATGCATTAGAATAGTGCTTAAAGTAGCGACCCCCCCCCCCCCCAAGAGCCAACAATAGTGCGTCCTGTCATTTTGCTTTACAACATAATAAATTTTTTCTGCAATTCTTTCAAATATATATATTAATTCCAAGGTTTAGAAATCACTAATTATTCAAAAGTTTAGTTTTCGTATTTCAGGTCAAATAAGAATTAAACTAATTTCATATATACTAATTCTCCTTACTAAACATTTCGTTCCAATTAACAAATCATTCAGCTTTTTGAACATGAAGCAAACCTATGAAGCTAAAAAAGGAGTTGTAGTTTGTTTTCATATTTCCTTCATTTAGAGTTTTCATTAAAATTTTGAATCTGGACATTTGTTTCTAAATTATATTATTAGCAAGAATAAGCATTGTTTCAGTACTTTGTCTATCACTTGAAGTTTGCTGTACTTTCCCAACAGTACAACTTACTGCACATCATTTACATGTTTCAACAAGCAAGTATCGTTTTACTTTCCTTTTATTATTTATCTTATTTCCATTATGCTTCATTTTTTCCACAAAGATTACATTGGTATAATCAAGATTTTCAAAAAAAAAAAAAAAAAAAAAAAAAAAAAAAAAAAGAGATCCATTTTAAGATAAAAAGTACAATGCTGCTCATATAGCAAGAGTTCAATCTTGAGACAGTGAAATAAAAAAAAAAAAAAATGCATTTTTTTTTTAACTCTAAAGAAAATTCATCAGTAAATATTATAAAATTAAGTGAAGCTTCGAAAATTTCGTTCAACATCAACTGAGGCTCAGAGGGCCTCTTCTGCTACCGAATCATTCAGAACTAGACTGAATAATGAGATTATAGATTGCTTATTTTGTATAATTATAACTAATATCACTTAAAAATAGATTTAGATTTCCTTCAAATTTGAATGCATTTCCATGAGGTTTCTGGGATTTCCCAGAAACCCTAGTTTGAAGAAGGCTCAGGTTGGGAGTGCGAATGTGACATAGGTGAGCATGTCTCAAATTGAAGTACATTTATCTTAACACAAAACCTACTAAATGTGAGCTGACTCTATAGTAGGGGGAGTGGGTGAAAAAAAGAGAAATATACTCTTTTATACAACATTCTGTAATTGTGCATTTACCAGTCTGATGTTAAATCTTTTCAAATTTTAAGAAGGTTTTTGAGTTTTCGAAACTTCAAAGCTTAGCAGATCACTTTAAACACTTTTCGTTAAATATGAAATTTGTATTGAAGTATATTTTTAGGTCATAAAACAAAATGGAAGTATTCCTTATCAAAATTCTGAAAAATGATTTATAAGAGTAGTATTTATATAATTAAATAGATGAAAAAACATAGTAAATCACAAATAAGTACCTTCTTCTTATCAAATTCTTCTTCGACTAAAGCTCCAACTCCAAATTCTTCATCCATTTCTTCAAGTAACTTAGCCTATACGAGGAACATCGAAATGAATTTTTCTTATATACTTTTTATAAATATTTGCATTTTATAAAAATTACGTACTTAAGAGGAAATAAATAAATAAATAAAAAGATTTCCTCAGAAATTTATGCATATATACATAAATGTTAAATCATAATCTTCAACAAAAATTGAAAGGACAAGTAAAAGCCATTCTCTCTCTATATATAATTACTAATTATGCTTATAAAATATTTACATATTAAACAATTAGTTATATTCTTAAAAATTACAATCCAACTTTAAGAGTGTAAATAGCACATAATTAATTATTTTGGCTTAATTATTTGGGGTCAACATACATAAAATACTTTATAATCTGTTAATAAATAATCATGTTAATATCAAACGCTATGTTGAGTAATCTAAAATGGCATGAGAACTTTTCCAAATAGAATTTTTTCATGAAATATTATTACTCTTAAAAATTTTTCTTATCAGAATATATTTTAAACTTTTTCTGTAAACTTCTGTTTTTCTGTGCTTTTTTCTGTAACACAAAGCTGCAATATTCAGGGGTGTTTGTGGGACCCCAAAAAATCCCCTGAAACTTTTATGGACTTACTACCGACATTTTGGAGTTTCGAGAAGGGGGGGGGGAGAAATGAAAAATTACAATTATGAAGTATTGAATGACCTAATTATAAAAGTTCAATGAATTACTTTTTTTGCAAAATTAATAACCATAAATTTTCAAACATATAATAATATTTTATGTAAATATTTTAAATTACCTGAATTAATTCTTTAAAAAAATTATCGAATTTCTGCTGATTTTTTTTTTTATTTTCTGATGTTTGTGGGCTTGTCTTTCTTTTGTGGTGAACTTCATAATTGCAGGAAGGTTGACTTTTATTTTCCTCATTTACAGTTGAAGAAATTTCCTTGAAAACTGCACATGCAGAGGGAAGAAGCAGTTTGCTTTTCTGCTAATGTAGAAGGTTTTTCAGAGACTTTTATAGGTGACTCATCTGAAATACATGCTTTTAAGTCCTCTTGATATGTTTTCCAACTTCTGTTCATATTCAGTAAGAGATCTTTGTGAATTGGATCAGTCATTGGATTTTTTGAGCCATATTTTTCACATGAGGTTTCTTTAGAAGCTATTAAATCATATTTAATAGTCTGCACTGCATCTAGGGAATCAATCTTAAGAGAGGTTCTATAGTCAGTGACAAGTGTATCCATTAAGTTGAATGCACTTTCCACTAATGGGCCATGGAAGCAGCTAAGGCAGGCTTTGACCAATTTAGCCAATGTAGGATACTTATAATCATTTGTGAAATCATCTTTTAAATTAAAAACTTTAGACCAATATTTATCAATTGTACACTTGACTTGATTTCCATTTTCATCAGATGTGTAGAGCATTTCTTTGGTGATATCAATATCACTCTGGTATAACCTTATTTCAGCTTCTACTTTCGACTTTTCATTATCACTAAAAATATGGGACATAAAAGATGATAATTTTTGAAAAGCTAATATTGTACTGGTTTTACCTCTTAGCTCTGGATCTAATGCTGTAAAACTAATTAGATATGAATTTTTAAGGGGTAATTTCTGTTTCATATGCGAAAAATATACGAAAAATCCCCCTTCTCTACTTATTGTCGCCACGCCAGGAGATATAAGACCTTTGAACCCAGAGTCACGTGATCGCACATCTGGTCGAACGAAGTCTCTCCCTTTTTTTTTTCTGCCGCGCCTACTTGCCGAAAAGAATCCAGAAGAGAATGTCCGAGAACCGGAGGAATGAGTCATAACTCGCAATAAGGAAAGAACAAAAAAGAAGTTTCCCCCCCTTTTTACGCATTATCATTGCCTTTGGAGAAAGAAAGGAAAAGATTTCACCACACACACTGACCTTGCGTTTTCTGCTTTCAAAGCAAACAAAATTACTCAGATCAAAATAAATAATTCATTATTATTCCTACTTCCTTTTGAACGACGATCCCCGGAATTTCCGGGTATCGAAGTTCAAAATCCCCGGAATTCCGGGGTTTCCCCGGAGCACAAACACCCCTGAATATTCCAAGACTGTATGATTCACAAAATATGAGGCACATTTAAAAAAATTTACAGTAACAAATGTGGAAAAAAAAAAAGAATTGCTTAAAAAATAGACTTGTTTTCAAGAAATGGTCAGTTTTTACTGCAATGAATTGGAAGAGATACATTTCATAACATAACCTATATGAATATGAACAAAATATGAAAACTAATCAATGCTTTTTGATTCACACTTTCTTTCTTTTTCTTTATTTCACCAGAAAATCTTAACAATCTGTCCTTATATTTTGATCATGCAATGAGCATGCATGAATTCACATTTTACAGTGAAAATCAGTCACAAAGACTTACAGGAAACTAAAAAGATACTGCTGAAGTAGAAAATGATTTGAATTCATCCCATTTCACAAAAACTTGATTAAAGTTTGCAACTTTCATTCCTGCTTTTGTGTGTTTTGTATTTGCATAGTGCTTAAATATAACTTCATAAAAGTAGCATGTATATTATATACCATTAATTATATAGAGCATATAAAGTAATATAATTTCACAATTCTAATATTTATGCAAATAATGAGAAAAACTTTTTTTTTTTTTACTATTATACCTTATTTTTTGCAATTTTAATTCAGTAAATTTATAAATATATTCGGCATATTTCTGATTTCATTGCAATTCAATTTACATAAAGTTTCAAGTTTAAAAGATACTAAATTGTGAAATCTCTTATTTAGTCTGTTTTAGAGAGCAACTGAAGTCACTGCTTTGATATTTTTCTGAATATCAATTGTATTCATTCAAGTTTTTTTTAATAAGTTACCATATAAATTTGGCTTTTAAAATTATGAAAAAAAAAAAAATGTTTCACACATATATACAGTTAAAAATTATTTTTTTACAAATACTCATATTTCTTAGAGTATTCAAAACACATTTAATTCTAACATTATTGATTGCCCATTGTTATGCCTTGGTTGATATACATGCACACTATAAGTAAAAAAACATGAGAGAAAATTTTGAATACTTTAATAAATAAATAATTTCACAGTAAACTAATGATGAATGAGGCAGATAATTTTCTGGGGAAAAGAGGAGAGTCTAAATCCTCTCTTTCTTCAATTTTTGGTTAAGCCCTTAAATGCCTTGATGTCAACAAATATTTACTGTGAAATGTGAGTTCTTGCATATTCTTTGTATGTTCAAAATTCAAAGGCAGATTGTTAAGCCTTTCTGGAGAAATTCAAAAACATTTGCAAATATGAAAATATTCAGAAATGTTTCATTAGAAAATGCCGATTGCAAAGAAAATATTAGTAATTATTTTCTTGAAATTCATTAGGATTTTGAAAAACAACAAAAGCAGCTGCAGAAAACATTCAAAATAAGTAACTGTAAAGGTAAGAAACATTTGCAACATGAATAATTAAACTTTTCTCTAAATTTCAAAAGAAAAATTTGAATCTCAACTTAATACTTTTAAAAGTAAGCTAATTATTTGAATGAAAAAAGAAGAAAAATAAATATATGCTATCCCATTCATCATCTTCTGCATATCAAAAAATGCTGTATGCAAACCTTCTCTATCGTAACATGAAGAATTAAGAAATAAGTTAAATAATAAATTTAAAAAGTTTTAAAAGACATTTTTATTAGAATTTTAAAGTATTGAAGAAAACTTCTATTTAATATTCAAGACTTAAAGTAATAAAAAACAAAAACAATCTATTTTAATTATTTCTTATTTTTTAAAATCTATAATCAAAATAACACAAGCTAGGACCCCCCCCCCTCCGAACTTTATAAAATAAGGAACTGTGTCAAACAAAAACACCAAGTAAATGATAAAATGAATAAATTTATATGAAAAGTGCTTCAGATATTGAAAATATTGTAGAATTATTAAATGAATTAATTGGCCTCATGGATGATAAAATATATTCTAAAAATACTGAAATCCACATTTCTGTTGTATAATTCATTTGTTATTATAAATATAAAACTATGGAACTCTTTTTTCGTATAACTTACTACCAGATAATGCTTTTAGCATGAAATCAAAATTTAACTGATTAATTCATAATGCAATTTTGAAAATATTACAACAGTGTATTGTCACCAGGAACATAAAAAAAAAAAATTAAAAGAAGCATATCAAGAAGTGAGTGACCAATATATTACAAAATTTTACCTTTGCACCATGTAACAAGTCAAGTTAAATAAATTATAGAAAGAGAGAAAAAAAAAGATTTAAAACTCTTGAAAGAAAGGATATAAAGGGACAAGAAAAAAAATTTTTTAAATACCCTTTTCTCTGCTTCTAGTTTTTCTTGCATTAATCTTTGATGTTTTAACACCCAGGCCGTGGAAGATTCATCTTCTGAATCTGAATCAGCAATTCCTTTAGTTTTTCTGGTAAAAAAAAAAAAAAAAAAAAAAAAAAAAGTCATTAGTCTTCCAATTTAGACTATAAAATTATAATAGAGAAAAATCTATAATTTTCTGCTAGCTTAACTAACATAAAAATATAGATAAAATAAACCTGCAATTTCTCACTACTATCTGAAGCTTAAGATTTCTATAGGGAAACCTGGGAGACTTGACATGAGATAATGTTTTCGAATTGTACGTCAGTTGATAATTTGCTAGCAGGATCTTTTATTCATGAAAGTTTCAACCCATACACAAACTTGAACAAAATTAATTTCATGACATATTATATGCTTAAGTAATATATCATATATGAGTAAATATTTTCTTTTTAAAAACAAAATCTGATACTAATAATAAAAGTATTATAAAAAATTATAGCTAAAATCAATTCTTAATTCTCTCTACATGCAGATATTTGGTGGCTGTCAGGCTAACAAAAAGGGGTATTTCAACCAAACCTTTATGCTTGGGCAACAGCTACTCTCAAGTTACACATGTATTCCATCGGCATGTTGCCGGAAATCCTATGTTATATAAGACTAGTGATCATTTGTTTCGCGCTCTTCTTTTACTTCTGCTTTTGTGCCGCACTGTGGAGGAGGTGCCTTGTCCGCATCTCTGCTTGTAAATAATTATGTTTTCATAAAATGGATATTAAAATTAATTAAAAAATATAACATGTCTCTTTGACGTCTTCGAACCTGCATTCTGCTTCAACTAAAATAATGTTACATATATATATGTATAACAAGAATTTACCTGAGCTTTTCTTCAATGGCTCTCTTTTCCTTTATTACTCTTAATTTTTCACGAAGATCTTCTGCTTTCTTTTTTTCGCTCAGATTTTCAGTTTTAACAAAAACCTCAGTAGGCTTTGAAGGTTCTTGGTCTTCAGTCTCATTGCCTAAGTAAGATTCAAATATTTAAAAAATTTAATTTGGTTGGCATAGATTTCAGAGCTATCATTTACAACTGACCACCAAATTGAGATTATATAATTATTTACAATAATGAGTATATATGTCTGATAAAAATTTGCTAAAATGAAATCTTGGATGGAAAATGGGATGATGATCAAACACATGAAACAACGATTATTCGCATAGAATTATCCACAATTGACATCTAATATCATTACAAAACCACCTTTTTCTCAATTCTTTGATTTTTTTTAGTTGGAAAAAGAAAGCAGCAGCAAAACTGAAATTTGAAATGATCTGCAAGTTCCCATACAATGTTTTTTTTTAAATATATATATTATTGCTCTCTTAATTTCCTAATTATATTAATCAGAAACAAAACTGTTTAAAGCACACATAGAGAAACTATAAACTTCAGATTTAATATGTCAGAATTCCTTCAAAAGAAAATTAAATGTGGGGGAAAAAAAGGAATTTCTGGCTGAAAGCAATAGAATTAGTATTCTCTCTGAATTTCTTCTACCACCATGTGTAATATTTATTTCAGCAAAATTAAAAAAATATATATTTCTTTTCAAAATCAGTTATGAACATTTGTATATTTAACAAAAAATAATTATTATTTATGATAGATGGAAATGTTTCATTGCAAAATGAAAAAAACTCAAGAGCACTCAACTTTTATAGACCATCTCTATAGTCAGTAACCAGGGATGTTTCCAGGCAAGGAATTAATTCATTTATTTTTGCTAGCATTCATTTAAACTAATAATGACAGTAATATAATTATTGTCATTATTTTTACTATATTTATTTATTAATATAAAAAGTAGATACATGTATTAATTTTAGTACAATGTAGTAAATTGACAGACAGAAAAAATCAGACAATTTTTTAAAATACAAAATACACCCATGGAAATGAGAGTAAAGAAGCAAACAATTTAAAACATTCGGGAACAAACTCAAGTAAAGAATCAATAATTAGATTTTATTGATGAAATGAAAATCTATAATTTTGAACAATAACTAAAAAATTTCAAATTATTTGAAATGGCTTTGTAAAACTTTAAAAAATGTTCAAACTATTAATTTTTTATATTTTTTTAATTAAAATTCTTTTTAAAATCTACAGAAGTGATTTTGTTCAAATTATTAAAAACCCAATCTTAACATTTTGATAGGAACAAATGAATATGCTGTGCTAAAAAATTAAGCCTAATATTCACAACCAACTTAACCAACACTGCCTATAACTGCAATTCAATATAACAGAAAATATTTCAAAATATATAATATAAATATACTCAAAATATAATTCAAAAGAGAAGACAACTGCAGAAAAAAATGAAAATTTCCTTTTTGCTTACAATATCAGTAAATATGCTTAACATTACAATATAATGTGTTTTCATTACAATTATTAAGCATTCCTCATTTTGAAACTGAGTGATCTATCCTAAAAATATTTCTGTGGTTAATATATATATATATAACAAAAATAGTAACATACCAGGACTTTGGCTTTTAACATCTAATGGTTTTAAACCAAGTTTCGCTCGAAGTTTGCTGTAAAAGAGAAAAAGTATTCATATAAAATAATATATATATTTCTGATATATGATTTAAAAAAATATTGGGTTAAAGAATAATTTTAAAAGATTTTTATATAATTATCAACTATAAATTTAAACAAACAAATAATCAATAATAATTAATAAATAAACTAATAAGTTATCACACAATTTATGAAAAGACAAAAATAATTACTTTGTTTCTTCTATACTCAAAGACAATTGTGGCTCACTGCGTTCTAAAAATAGAGAAAATAAATAAATAAAATTGTAGTAAACTTAAGATAGTTACAATACAAACTTGATGTTCATATATTGCAATATTTAAGATAAAAATGAACATAAAATGAACACCATGGAATTGGCCTATTATATAGTCAACATAAAAACACAATTTATCTCAAAAATTCAAATTGAGAAATACTGGAAACACTAAAATTGAGTACATTTAGACATGATGATAATGTTTAAACTAAAAATGGCTGTAAAAATTCATGTTTAATATTTAATAGCATTGTATGATAAATAATATATAATAAATAAAGAGTAAGATGTTTTTCAAAAAAGTAATGATCATCATAATTAATTTTTTCTCAAAACTTAAAAAAATACCAGTATCAATTTGTTTACTCACTTATTTAAAGAAAGCAGCTTTAGTAAGCAATATAATAACTTTGAATGTAACACCGAATCAAATAAGTACTACAAATCGTAAAAAGATATTAACAATTAGTTAAAAAATTAGAATTCTTTATTCTGTAATACACAAAAATAAATTTCTCAAATAAAAAAAAATCAAGTATGATTGCAAAGTACACAAGATAGATATGTTTTACCAGTAAAAACAGTTCATGATTCTTAGTTTTTGAATGCAAATAAGCCATAATAAATTTCAATTATATAAAATACTGGAAGAGTACATATTAAAAACATTTGAATTTAACCAAGTTCCACTTTCAGTGGAATGGTTAACTGGTAATCTTGCAAACATATTTGTAATATTAATTTAGATAGGCATATTAAAAATAAGTGGTTTTATTCTACAATTACATCTTTTTTAATGTAATGTCAAAACCATTAATGTTACTTACTTATTTAAAAATTATGGTTAT
Source organism: Argiope aurantia (assembly GCA_026543865.1). Lineage (NCBI taxonomy): Eukaryota > Metazoa > Arthropoda > Arachnida > Araneae > Araneidae > Argiope > Argiope aurantia. Next base: position 29,425 of record JAPMOR010107728.1, on the reverse strand, counting down.
CAAAATAACTTTGGGGATGGGAAAAAAATTATTTTTTTTATGATACTGAATACAATACCACAGAATATAAAAATGGCCACAATAATAAAATGCTTTTTCTAAACATCATCATTTGACAAAGGATCAAACAGATCACAGAAACCTGCCTTCATTATGATCTGTACTAGCCATCTTAAAGCTATAATAATAATAATAATTTTTTAATGTAGTTAACATTATTTTAAGTTTTTATTCGTAAGTAATGTTTTACATGCTTCACAGCAATTTGTTTGTAATTTGCAATATTTTGAAATAACATTGACAGATATTATAATCTCATTAAATATTTTTTCTTTTAATTAATAACATTGTTATAACTTTTTTGTTTTTCAGTCTGAAATATATTAAGTTTTATTATTTTATGGATTTATAATCATAAAAGAGAAATTTAAGAAAAATTAATAAATATTATAGCAAATAAGAGATACACATGTTTATCTATTTCAGTTCATATTTCATTATTGTTATATACATATATTAAGGTGGACCGAGAAAAAAAAATTCTGAAGGCTTATTGCATATTTTTATACTTGGATGAGAAGATTGAATTAAAATTTTTATGGATAATAAAACTATTTATACAAGGAAAACATTAATTTGTACCAGGACTTTCATTTCCAAGATCCTTAGGTCTTGAATCTGATCTGGATCTTTTGCTATGAAAACAAAGAAAAAAAAAGTTTTCAATCAAAATATTAATGAGAAGAAAATTAACAAATGAGAAATAAATGAGATAAATCATGATGCCTTACCTAGAATCAGATATACTTTGGGATTGAGATCCACTTGCTTCTGCATTATAAAGGGGAAAAAAGTAACCATTACATTTTTTACAATAGAAAAATAAATGTCTTCTTAAATATGTCAAAATCTTTTTAAATGATAATAAATTCAGATAAATTCAGATAAAATGATAAAGATAATAATAACAAAACATATTTTATTTATTTATTTATTTTGCTCTTTATACTTAAAATACAATTCATAAACTGCCTTAAAATTTTCAACAAATCTTATCACATATTTTATACATACATCCAATAAATATAATTCAGTTATAATTTTTAATATTTAGAAAAATAAAGAAATTTTAATCTTTTATATAACAGTGCTTACCAGTGTCCTCTCCTGAAACTTTTGAACTCAATTTTTCTCGAAGTTTGCTATAAGAAGAAAGTTCAGGATTAGTTAATGTTGTGTACTCATGCCATATAAACAGAAATAAAATAAATAGTTGCAGGCTTACTTTAAAAATAATTTTATTCTTTACATAAACAATTCTATTAAATACCTCCAACATCAATCACATATTCATTAGTAAAAGTTCTTGCAGATATATTACATTTAAAGTAGTATCGACAATTTATTGAAAAAAAGATATTTCCAAACATTTTTAATTAATTAAAACAAATATTTTCAGACATTATTCAAAGTTATTTAACAAATATTTATTATTGATTAAACATATAAGTGAAATAATTTTTTTTTAAATCACACAGCAAATTGTTGATCAAACAAATTACTTATTACACATTTATAATTTTTTTCATTAAATAGCAAGCACTTTTGCTTTTTTAAGTCAGCATGGCTCAGTTTAATTTCATAATAAATTCCCATTAAGATTTTTGTAAAGAAGAGCAATTCTGGTTTGAATATTCCAGTATGAATATAAAAACCTTTCTAGAGTTTTTATATTCATACAGGAACAAAATTCTGCTTTTTTCCTGACTATAGAACGATTTTCTAACTTGTAACCAAGGATATGGAAAAAGTTATTTTCAGCATATTTTGTAGGGTCCCCCCTCCAAACATTTCATGGTTTATCTCCATATACCCATAACTCCAGAGTTCTCACCTAATTTTCGTAGCGTATAAGGAAATTGCATAGATATAGAAGGGTATGCTATGTATATATTCTATTAAACCTAAATTCCTATTAAATTTTGATGCCAAATGAAATTTAAAATTAGCAAGTACATTATTTAGAATTACATTACACAGAAGTGTACATTAGCACAAAGAAATGAGATTGAGATGAATCAACTACAGAATTTATACACAAATTAAATAGAAGAGATGCTTTGTTATTAACAGATCAGGAAATCATAAAAAAAAAAAAAAAAAAAAAATAGTAGATAAAACCCCAATAAAGGTTCATTTGAATTTTTTATCACTTTTTTCAGGAAATAATTTTTTGGACAATAAAAAAAAAAACAGCAATAAATTATCATAACTACATGAAAAAATTCTTATCTATTTTGATAGCTGCTAATTTTTCAGATAATTACAATTGTAGTCTTCAGACCACAGAGCTGATATACATGGAGGAAGCTAGTCGCTTGTTTTTAGTCTAAACAAGTGTATGCAACATAAGCCAAGTCACGTGTGAGAAATCTGGCCTTTTTTGGCGCCATATCGAAAATCTTGGCATACTCAAAAACTGCCGTGCAACGTTTTGTTTCCTGGCATTGGGTCTGGTCGGTTTTCATTTTAGGTTAACGTTTCCTAAATAATTTATATATATATATTCTTTGAAAATTAAGCAAACTGGTTTCGAAAATAATGCTTTCTTTTTTACATCAATAGCCAAGTTTATTGATTTAAATTATGTTTACTTTTTTTTGTGCATTAATTAAAAGTGAGTATTTTTCTTCTTTAAGTAAGCATTTTATTTCTTTTCTTTACCCCAAAACATCTTTTAATTTTACATTACATGTTCAAATACTTTTATCATTATCTGAAGCAGACAAAAAAAAAACTTTTTATAATAAAAGCAGACTGTAAAAGTGACCCAGGTCTTTTTTTTCTTCCCTTGAATATTCTGAATAATATAATAATATTTATTTTTGCATAAAAAATGAAAAAGATATTAATTAAAACCGTTAAATTATTTTGAAATAATTTAGAAACAGAAGAAAAAAACAACGCTAGCTCAGAATCGAACCCAGGTTTCCTGAATGCTACGCCAGTGCCCTAACCACTACACTACTCGAGCGCTCGTTCGGGTCACCCATTATTAGTATCTAAGCTAATTTGAAAGTTTTTAAGGTTGACTATTAAGTCTTAATATTTTCATTAATAAACATTCTAAATGTATACTATCATTATACAAAATCTCATTCCGAACTCAATTTTAAACCTCGTGCCTTCTTCTTGTTAATATCAGTTTTAAATATTTCGCTTCTGGTTTATAGTGCTGGCAGAAACAAAATTAAATCATTTTTGGAATCTTAAATGTGTTGATTTAATACAAAATAATAAGGAAATTCAAAATTTTTATGAAAACGTTGATTTTAGGGTATGTGCATATCACAAGTTATTAAGCAACGGTAAATATATATAAATATAAAAAAATAAAGATTAAACAAATTTTTGAATAAATTACAGTTTTATGTTAAAGAATAGCACTACTAACAAATCAGTGAAAAAAAATGATTCAAATTATTTATTTTACACCTAATAATCAATGTTTTACTTTAAGCATTTTTTTGGTTCAAATTTCCAGTCATTTTTTCTTTAAAAAAATTAAAATTAAAAAGAAATTGGGATTTGATTGTTAAATACATTAGCCAAAGTCACTCTTTTCCAGTACATTCCACAAAGCAGGTGTTTCTGTAAGGGAGGAGAAGAAAGTAAAAACAGGTGTTGCGTTCGCGCAACCTCAGCGTAACGGGGGTAGACTGTTATCCTTCTTGAAGATATATTTCATTTCAGTACTGTGCGTCTTATTGGTAGCAACTTTTTTATCCTCTGTGGTTTAAAATGTGTAGAACAAGATATCTTACATTAGAAGAAGCTTTGGAAAAAATTTTCGAACAAAATTCCGATGAAGAAGATGCAGATGACCGAAGATGCTGAGACCGATATTGTTGTCGCACCTCCAGAAACAGTAGATGCTAGTTATGAAGAAGAAGGTAATGAAAATATTTTAAATAACGATAATGAAGTTTTACCTAGAGATACTGCAGGGGAAGTTGAAATTCATGTAAAGAAGAAGTTAGAACCTCCCTAAAGTTCTGCTAAAAAAACACACAAAATAAAAAAACGGAAAAAGGAAGAATTACGATGGACAAGAAAGGAACCAATCGATAGGCATCAACCAAAAAATGAAGAAAAATCCTTAATTGATCGTATCAAACAAATCATAGAAGATAAAACTTGTGCAGATATTTTCAATCTTTTTTTTTTTTTCAATATGAAGAAAACAAAAAGATACTTGTTTGGTGGAATGACAACTCTGTTGTGACAATAGGGTCAACTTTCGGAAAAATTGAACCACTGAAAAATGTTTCTCGATACTCTAAAAGTCAGAAGAAAATATTAATAGCCCAACCTCACTGCATTGAGCAATATAATCAGAAAATAGGTGGTGTAGATTTGTGTGACAATTTTGTTTCTAATTACAGAATTAAAGTCCGTGGCAAAAGATGGTGGTTGCCGATATTTTCAAATTGCATCGATGTTGCACTAACAAATGCTTGGAGAATATCAAGATTTTTTGAAGAAGGAAGTAAAAAGTCACTGTTGGATTTTAGATGAGAGGTTGTGCTTTATCTGTTACAGACACCCTTGGATTGTGAGATAAATAAGAAAAGATCAGGTACAGTACGTCTGAGCAAATTCAGCCTTACAAAACCAATATCCGAAGGACATTTTATTGTTAAGTCTACAGAAGTAGAAGACTACGTTGCAAGTATTGCCACAGCTAAACTATTTATAGCTGCAATGTTTGTGAAGATTCTTTACACCACAATTGTACTGAAGCATATCATACTTGAAATTTATATCACCTTATTCTTGCATAAGAAGCTTGTCAACTACATTTATTTGTGAGTTTTTAATAAATTAAAATTTTTAAAAAAGTGTTTTGACTATTTTACACCCTTTAATAAGCTCACAAAAATTTCTAGTGTTTAAAACATGAAGAAAATGCGGCGTAGTGCTCGGTGATAACGATCAACATTCGTACTTTTTTTCCGCTGACGTTGCGCCACCACAACACCCTATATTTTTAAAGTTAAGTGCAATTTCCTTATTTTTACATTAAATCACTATTATAAGTGGTCAAAATAATGTATTGTTTGCATCGAAAACAAATGAAGCTTTTGAGTTTTGGTGTTTAATGGGTTAACATTCAGACAAAATTTTTATCTGTAAAGATAGCATTTCTTTCTTTAATAGTTTAGAGTATCCACTAGTTTCTTATTAGATCTTAATTAAAATTTATAAAATCATGCAATTACTGCTAGTACATTTATAAAATTTTACTATATAACATTTTCAATAAAACGTTTTAGTTTCACGATTTCATTCACAATGATGATTTAATATCTTTTATAATAAGATTCAAATATTTATGGTAAAAAAAAAACATATTGGAAATAATAAGGAACTTTATTTGCACTATAATAAATACACAATTATTAATCGGTCAATAGTGTTTTTTTACCATTACCAATAGTGTTTTTATGTAAATACTTGTATTGGCGAGAAAAAATCACACCAAGCTTGCAGCCAAGCACTTGCAACACTTTCGAGATTAAAATAAAGCAAGTAACAAAAATAATGCAGTCACATCACTTTAAATGAAGCTTAATAACAAATTAAAAAAAATTTAATACAATAACTGAACCAAACTATGAAATATTATTCAGTTTTAACACCAAAATCACTGAGTGATGGAGGCTACGAAATTTTAAATTCGCTTAAAATGGATATAAACTTAAAATGGATATAAACAAAACATGTTTATTGTACATATCTGTGAAATGATACAGGACTATCCATAGAAGCTTTTTCTTTGCATCCAATTACACAGCAATAGTTAACCATGGCTTAAATAAGTTTTAAAATCCAACAATTAAAAGCTAGAAAAAATCTGCTGAAAAATATAATGGGGAACGGAGAATGCGGTTGCAGTGAACACAAATTCTGTCCACAAGTCAAGTGATTTTATTTTGTCTTACATCAAAGCACTCCCTTCATAAGTATCTCAGCTCTATGCTTCAGACAAAAGAATCAAAATGACATAAATGGCAAAAGACAAAGACATAATCTATTCATAGATATTTTTAATTGAGCTGTTAAAGTGAGTGGCTAAATTTGTAGCGGCTTACCAGCAGTGCAAAAAGAATGGCAACATGGTGAGTAGAAGAGGAAACTGTTTCCCGCGGAGAGAAGGGGAAGAACACGAACTTCGACCCTTCACTTCGTCTGGGGAAAGCGTGCGGTTAGCGACTTTCTGCATCCCGATCAACTGAATATTGATTTAAAAGATATTTATAGAAATTACCAATTCTGGAGTCACAGAAAAATATATAATGTATCTTTGGATATATATATATATATATCAGGTATCAAGGGTGAATAAATTATTGAAATTCAACTCTTTTTAGATTTATAATATTAGAATTTTAATAAAAAGTCCAAAAACAAATAATAAAACGTATTTAAGCATTTTGTGAACAAAAATCAACTATGTAGCATAAAAAAATAATTATGTATGTAATTACTCAGTTACAATGGTATTAAAAATTTTATGCTTTTCACTTATGGCAATAGTTTGGTTCATTTACCATGTTTATTTATCTACCTGACAAGCTTACTGCTGCTACAGGTAATTCCATTTATTTATCAGTTCCCACTTCTATTAATTTATCTTTCCATACTTATGTTACTAGCTATTAAAAATAGGTACTTTGATACATTTTCAAAATAGTATGGCTTTTTCATGTGTTCATCCAACTAAGCATCTAATGTTTAAATAGAAAGTTATTTCATAAATATATATATATATATTCCTGATTTGTTTGTTACCCAATCACACATGGCAATTTCAGATAAAAATAATGACAATTTTCTTACTTAGTTTCCATAATATTCTTAGAATCTTCAGGTTTTCTTACTAAAATAAAAATAAATGTATATAATTAGAAAAACAAATTATTAAATTTAAAACTTAAAAAACAAAAATTATTATTGTTTCTTTAAAATAAAACTACAATAATTTCTTTAAAATTAAAACTCACCGGGCTTCTCTTTACCAACATCTAATGGCTTTAATCCTAATTTTGCTCGCAGTTTGCTGTCAAGATGGGGTAAAAAAAAAGTACTTTATTTTATCATGTATCTACATCAAAAAGAAATTTATATAAATAATATTTAAAGGGATTTTGTGTTCTAGGAGTGGCTAAATCAAAGGCATTGAATAAACAGGAATTAATACATATAAAAGTTTAAACATTGGAAAGATTGTGAAATATTGCATATTAGTCGTCTCTGATGACTAGGTAGTTTTCCAAAAAAATTGGTTGCTTTTAATTTCATTAAAAATTTTTATGCATTACTTAATGTTCATGATTCTTTCAACAAAGTATTTTTAGGCATCAGATAGTGATAATTAGTAAAACCATATTACTTTAATTGCTTTGTACTTGGATCAGTTCATAGTACAAATGAAAATGTCTAATGACATTATAGTGTCATTAAAATTGGTATTCAGGTAATTCATCTTTTAATTATATATTATCTTTCACAATAATGGAAATTCATATTTTTTATTCCACATTAGCTGCTAGACCAATGATCACATATCAATCTAAATTGCTCACAGTTAGGAATACATAAATGCAATTATTTGAAAATTAAAATCCCAAACAAAGAAAGTTTGAATTAACTATTATTATTATGAATATTAAGAAATCAGGGAGATTGCCTATCTTGTGGATAGTCATCAAAAATTACCATCAAGTAGTAAATAATGGAAGTGCATCATATATTCTTGCCCTGTATCATACAGAACTGCATGAACTGGGTACAACTGATAGGAATGAATGTGAATGAAGAGTCTTAAGAAACATTAATTCCTTGAACTAACATGTGAACTAAAGTCTTTGCAAGGTTTAATTTTATTAAATTAGTGCTCCATTTTGAAGCATTATAAGATTTACTTTAGGATGAAATTTCTAATTTTGAACTATGCACAGATGATGAGGATGACAACTGAGCTGATAACTCTCTCTATATACACATCTACACCACACTGGTCCAAATAAAATTAGTGTACATCAAATCCACTACCACAGCATTTCTTCAGTGGAATAAATTTTGAACTTGAAAACCTCTAGCCTCAAAGCTGAGGGCATATCAACAAGCCATCACAGCCCTAACATTTGAGGGAAGAAGAAAAAAGATTTTGCTTTAACAGGAAGGCAATAGACATCTTATCTTGGTCATTTAAACATCAATTTTTTGTAAATAATTTTCTTTATATACAAATGAATCCAATAGTAAAGCTAATAAATGTGAATTTGAAGAAAGCAGAGATATTACATAAATTAGAAAAATTATATTACTTGTAGAGCACAAAGGATTCAAATGCCGAAAGACTGTTTTCAGTGCTCATATTTTTTTAAATGCTAGGTTATAGTTAAAAATATTTTTATATTAATTACAGTTTAATCATTTCCATTTGATTTTAAAGATGAAGTTTTATGGAACTGATAGAAAATTAGAGATACACTGTACAATGAGCAGAATGGTGTAAGGACTCCTTAATAGTTATGAGGGAATTATATAACTATCAAAATTTGAAGCTTAAAAATATTTTGCTGAAGAAGCTATTATGAGACAAGCTACATAAAATATTTAATTAAAAATTTTAGAGAGTATTAATACTGGCAAACTGGCTGGTCACCAAAGGTGACTAGTCTGCAATAGGATCTGAACCCATGAAATGAATAGATTTAACAAATCACTAGTAAACAAAATGAACGATAGCTCAGTGGTGTATGATAATCACTTTTTTATTTTCTGTGTCCTCTAAGTGTGATTCATAAATACAAATATAAATAAATTGGTGACATCCTGATTATTCTGAAATTATATCATTTCCTCAAGAAACTGAAAAGATAACTTTGTAAGATGATGCAGTCAAGTTTAAACTTGTTTCAATAATTTTTTAAAAATTGGTATTTACACATTATAGTGGTTCTTGCTTTAATCAACTGATATACATCATCATAATGATTGTATTATGTATATAGATCTTAGCAAATTAAGCCATTTTAAGGGCAACAAGTTGTATGCAAGTACCAAAAAAATCTATGTTATATCACAAATGAAATTGTATGAAAGCATAAGAGTTTATAAATAATGGGTACTTGAGTATTAATTGCATGCTTCTGGCAAATTTTAAACTTAACTACATGATTTTAGTAAATATAATCAAACTATCAAGATATCTTGGGCAATTAATCGCTAATTTCAATAAATACATTTATTGTGACTTGTCTTATAATTAATTGCTAGTATTTTGTTAATGCACAAATATTAGCTAATCATATATGTCACATTAACATTCTAATTTATTTGAAATTAAATGAGAATTTTCCTCAAAAATAGTTTCTTAGATTTTTACAATGGAGGTACAATCGCCCCTAGTTTTAATAATTGTTCATAATGTATTGTAGTTATAATTGTATCAAAATATAGCTACATTAAAAAAATTTACAGATCTATTTAACTCAAACAAACAAAAATGACTTACTTAGTTTCAGCAATGCTCAGTGATAACTGTGGTTCAGTGTGATCTACAAAAATAAATTATATTAAAATTTATTTAAAAATTCCAAATTATTTCAAGAAACAAGATTGTTTAACAGTAAAACTCTAGTTTAGTGTATCCTTTACTTTGCTTAACAAGATGGCTAGCTAAATAAACAATATTGAGAAACCGTTGCAGTTATCAATTTTTATATTAAAATCAAAAGCTTTACTGATCACAACTGTTTTTTAATACAGTCTAATACAATTTATCTAACACAATTTCTTTTTTAATCTTTATACATCACTGTTGGTGAATCTCCTTTGAATTCAAAAATAACGAACTTTTCCAAATCGGATGTACCAGTCTATGATTTTGTCAATAAAATTGGCAGAAAATAGTTGATATTATTTAATTTTAAAAACAGAGACATCCTATAACTTCAATAACATTGGAAACAGGAACCTAGTAGCTTTGTTAGTATATTTTATATAAGGATTCCGAGACTAACAGAGGGGAATGAGGAAAAGAAAAAAAGCATCTGCTCCTAGTAACTTTGTCAACATACAATGATATTTTTCTTAAGAAGAAATGTTAAAGAATAAATATAGTTACTCAGCTGAACTAATTCTTCATTTGAGAAGGGAGCAGTTGAGAAATTTCTAGGAAAAAAGAAGGTGCAAGTTTTCAGTGTTATAAACATTGTCCTGCCAGTGCGGTATATACTCCCTCATATTAGGCATCAAATTCTCCAATGCTATGCCTTCGATAATATTTGTGATGATCCCAATTATCAGACGTCAATTCTAGAATAATCATTAATGCATCAAAACATCACGGAAAAACAAGAAAAATAACAATATATCGTGAGAATTTACTCAGAATGATAATTTTGAAACAAAGGAATAAAGACACGTGATCTCAAAAATCTTGAGCAGATATTTTTAATTTTCTATTTTGAAAAAAATCCTGAACAGATTATTTTAATTTGAATAAATTATTTCAGTAAGAATTGCAAAAGAATAAATATTATTTGTTCTTATTTCACTTTAAAAAGAACACTAAAATGTTTTATTCACAATAGTAATTTCAATTATAACACATAATCAAATTCTTTAATAAATATTCTTTTTCAAATTTTTAAAAAAATTTCATTTGTTACATGATTTTGTTGTAAATGTACAACACAACAAGTAAAATAAATAAACAAATCAACATTAATTACAATACTGATGATAAATTTGGGGACAACTAAACTACCAAAATCAATTTAAATGTTCCTTAATAAAATGATAATTCATGAGAATGGTTACAATGCAAAGCAGAACATATTTTCTCCGACCTAAAATTATTTTAAAATATTTTTAATGAAAAAATTATGTGATTCTGAAAGGAAATTCATTGCTAAGATTCGAAACTTGGTTTTTTAAAATACATTTCAGAAGTTATATACATCTTATTCTATTTCTCAAATTGTATTGTAAATTCAATAAAGTTACAACATATTATAAAATCTACCTTCAGCTCTGTCTTCATCTAGAGGCTCCTCTTTTATTTTAACATCAGTGATAAAAGGTATTTGTGAAGTTTCAGCAGGAGGCGACTGATTTCTCTTTACAACGTCACGAATCCCGTGTTCTTCCAGCAATTGTTCTGTAGCAAACTTTTCGAGAGAATCTTCATTTTCTCCAATGCTTGGTCGTTTCTTCAAATCGTCTTTATACTTTTTGGAAGAACGCTTCAAAGAAGAGAACTCGGAGTTCTCGGAAAGTTTCGAATCTAATAACTGATCAACATCAAATTCTTCATCCAAAATAGTACTAGGCTGTGTTTTGTTAGAACTATTTTCACGATTTCCTGACAAGATTTCTTCATCATCTGAAATGCGACGTCTTTTAGTTAACTGCATATCACTCTCAGGGCTTCCAGGTTCGGGGCTTTTTCGTTTATCCCGACGATGGCTTGACTTATGACTCCTTTTGTGGGAATCTCGATCTCTTTCGCGAGAGCGAGAACGATCCTTTTTATGCTTCTTTCGGTCCCGCTTTTCCTTGTGTTTTTTCGATGAGCCCATTATGTAAACTTTAACAATTCTAAAAAGAAAATTTTACTTTCGCTTGTAGACGATATCCACACGAATATTAATAATAAATACACACAAAAATCATTTCACATCATTTCAGAAACATCAAGTAAAATATTTTATTTCTTCATGTTGCCACTAAAGTTGTGAAATAATGTATATTTCTACATAAAAAGTTTATTTGTGCCAGAAATTTTTCTTTTAAATATCTTCATACTTTCCACAGAAAAAGAAGAATCAAATTTTTGAAATACTATTAATGAATTTTATACACAATATTAACCTCATATTTATGTTTTTTCTCAAATACACAAAGGCAGAATTGAAATGAAGAGATAACAAATAGCGATTAACCATTATAAATATTATGATTCGAAATTTTTAAAAAAGCTGTAGCTAAAATTATAAGAAAATATGTGAGGAATATTAAAATGATATTTTTCTTTCTCTTTAGCATTCAAAGCTCTGAAGAGTTAAGAATTTTAGCGATATGCGATGCGCAAGGGATAGAACCTGGGACCTTGTGGTTAGCTGTCCAGTAACTTAACAATTATACTAAAACGATAGTTCGGGTAGAAGAGTTGTTAACTGGCTTATATGCTATTCACCACAGAATCAATAATCAAAATGACGCACTTTATAAATGAGTAGAGACGCGCGATCACTAATATTTTGTATTTATATAAAAAATATATTGTTTATATTATCTAACCAATCTAAAGTAAGAAATAGTTTGAAAACGGAACTAAAATGAAAACGGGAAAAAGGAATTAGATAAAAGAATGCTAGCTTTCGCAAAAAAAAAAAACCAAAACTAAGACTTGCTCTCTTAACTATCCTTATTTATTCCCAACAGTTAAATTTCATAAAAATCCATTAAAATTCAGATTTGTGACCTGTCAATAAATGGTTCTTTCACTAAAATCTAGTCTGGGACGTAGCAGCGATACCGCGATATCGAATCATTATAGTGGAATTATTCAAAACATTCGAAGAGTAAAATGAACAGCCATTCCCTTTGCAACATTTCTGAAATTCAGACTTCGGATAATATGCAGAAAGTATTATCTTTCCTTCTGCGGTCAACAACAATAAGAAGCGAAATTTCTTTCGAAGATGTCGTCATGTTCAAAAGAGCGTTTCTTCTGTTTATATTTTCATTATTTCGGGAAATTATGTCTTCATTATTAGGAGGAAAAATATTGTTATATATATAGAGAGAGTAATGATGGAACTGCTTGGCTTTGGTATAGCAGGGAATAAATGGCATTGGGCTCATAATATATTCCCCCCTTCTTGCAATTGTTGTATTTCATGTGTAAATGAGCCAGGATAGAGTAATTGCTACAGCATTGGATTCTCACCCCCTTGGGATGTGAGTTCGAACCCCGATGTTTCGGGCACATGGTGGCTGGTGCACTTATAAATCTGTCGTAGCCACAAAATCCTCCAAGTCGAAACAATATTACTGGTAGTACTGGATCAGAGGTGATCATTCTCTAGTTCAGAACTAAATTACGATCTGTGGATGAGTGAATGAAATCCGCCCCTTGAAAAGGGGTATGACGCACGAGTAGCTAAGGTGTACTCTTGACCCTAGATGGCGCTACTAAAACTCCGCTTAAAATCGCTGTCTTCCTCAGTGGGCTTGTGTATGAGAAATGCCATATGCAAAAATAACAATGGCGCTCGGGCATAAAATTACTTTTTCTCTCTTTCCTCATTTTTTTTAATCATTGAAATGGTTTGATTGTGATCTTTAGAAACATGCAACATCCCCCTAATGCAAGAAAATATTAATAGATGTTAAAATATTCAGTGATTAAATAAAAATTTCCAGATGAATCTTATGAAAAACAAAATTTTTTTTTTTGGGGGGGGGAGGGAGGGATTAAGAGACGAATTTTTTTGGTGATTGGTAGTAAACTTGTTCAAAGATTTATTCTATGAGTTGAACATTTCAAACAGTGCACTAGAATATGTTTAGTGTTATGTTCTTAGTTACTAAAGACACGTTCTTCCATCATATTTGGTCAGTAAAATTGGTACTCACTAGTGTTTTGTTTCACGATCCATAAGACAGACGCCCGGAGCCTCGCCACTTGACTCCCACAGCTTCTTGGAATGTCTTTTTTTGGAAAGTGAATTTTCACCAACTCTGTGTTGAAATGGATGTTCACCTAAATACCGATGGATTGCTTTTCTGGGGATTTATCGGATAGAATAAAATCGAAACGAAATATTTTATCAATTGAATTTTTGGTTCAAAAATTATATTGGGAAAACTCTATTGTTAAATTCATATCAATAATTGATTAACATCTCTCGCCAATAGTATTCATTTGTTACCTTTGCGATTTTTTTGGTAATGCAAACAGAATAAGTTAAATGTTCGTCATCCCTGTTCTAGAATCACTTCACTTAAAGCTGCAGTCATATGCCAGATGTACTGCGCCATTTCTCTTGAAAATGACCGGATGTTTCGGTTGCTTTCGGTTCTTAATTCTTCGCCAGGTTTGTAAAATAAAAAAATAAAAAAAATTCAGATTTTCCACTTACTAGCAAAAAAGTTTTATTAAAAGTTTCTATAAAAACGATTAATAAGAATTTAATGTAATCAAGGGTTCTTAAAAATTACCCTTCACTTAGTAAGGACAGAAAATTGTCACATATTTTGCAATTAATAATGTAATATATCTCTTTCTAAAGTGATCAGATTTATCTGATTAAGTAGGAACAGTTTCTATTTTTAACATTTTCTTCCAACTTCTTATACCGATAATATTCTGGACTAAAATTCAGGAAAGTACATCATTTTAGTTTTCCTAATTGTCTACAGAATCAACTTATTTAAAAAAGGCTTACAAGCAATGCTAAAATTTCGTTTCATTGCAAAAAAAAAAAAAAAATTCTTTTAGCACAAAAAAAAGGGAAAAGTTTTCTTATTAACATTCTGATAATTTAAAACAAAATCACGAGATATGAGGCACCAATAAAAATACTCTCAGTGAATTGGAACTTGTATATTTATAATGCTCTCAAATTCTTATTTAGTAACTATTTTGATAATATTTTTATAATACTCTTCTACTATTCTTTTTTTAATCTTTTACTTTTTGTATTGATCTCCAGAATTTTAGATGAATAAATAGTTTTCCCTTTTTAATAAACCGATAAGAATATTATTTTATATTTATTATTATCATCCTTTTTGCAACCATCTGGTTCACAGGAAATACTAGTTGTATTTGAATTCGATTAATTCTTTTGTGGATAGCTTTATGTTCATGCTTCCCTCAACAAAATATTTTTAAAATTCAAAATATAATGGGCATTAATATTATTTTTATAGTGTTGTACCTGTTCCACTTATTATGCTAATGAACTTTCCCAATTGAGTCAAGTTCCATAATATCGTAGTAGAATTAAAAACGCATCTGTCTCAGTAATCCTTCTACAAATTGTACCTTGATTTCACAATAATAAAATTTCACTTTTTGATTCTTCATATCAGCTGCACAATCAGCTGCTTCATATCAGCTTCATATCAGAGCTCCTTTGCTTTCAATAACAGAAGAAAGCCAATTATTTAAATGTTTGATGAACCAATAAAAATTATTTGCATTTCATTGCTGCCATGAAATCTATGATTAAAAATAATACAAAAAAAAGTTTAAATGTTGTCAACATTCAGAAAATTTGTAATGCAACTAAATTGGCATTATTCAAAAAGTAATATTCTTATTTTTAAGATGTTAAAAAATTAGTTATAATAATAATATCTTCATGACTTATCGAAGAAAAATATCGAAATTTGTAAATTTTAAACCAATTAAAATTTCAAACAAGTTGCTCTGATGTGCACATTCCCTTTCATGAAAGTATATTTGTACCAAATTTGGTAGCTCCGGATCTTATAATCTATCCTTTAGAATATCCTTCTATTTTTTTCTCCCCTTCAGTAACATTAAAAGACGAAGATAATCACTGCTGTACTAGGCATGAAAAAATAATTGTGCAGATTCTAATCGTTGTAGCAAATTATTGTATTATAATTATTTGTTTACCTTTGTTTCATTTTTAAAATTCCTTTTTAATTATATAACATAGATAAAGCGTAAAAAGAATATTTATGTTACTATTAGAATTTTCATGCCTTGAAAACCACTTACTTATGAGATCAGTTATCAAAATACTGATATGATTTGGTGCAAAATATGAATCAAAATATTGTTTAAAAATTTTACATAGATTAAGGAAAACATCGTATAAAAATGAAACTGAACAATATTACAATGGTGCAAAAATGGATTTTATGTGATATGTGTAAAAGGATGTAAGAATTTTGATTAAATTTTAATTAAAATCTAAATATAAAAAATATTTCCTTAGTAAACATCTAACTATCAGGAAGTAATTATCTGCCAAATCTGACGCAGCTAGAATTTTCTGTTGATACACCTGAATGCTTCAACGATTATTATTTTTTTTCCTTATCATGCATTTGGCAATTTACAGGTGATGCCATCCTCTAAACATTATCATGTTTTTTTTTAAATTGAGGACTATATTATTTGGGAGTCACTGTACCCACGGCTCTTTCTGCTTTTATTTATTCTTAGTATATATGTTACGGGCAATGTAATTATTTAGGTGAGTATTCATAATGCTTGGTTACTATGAATAATGACCATTAAAATTGGACAATTTGATAAATTTGAATTACTTTACGATAATTTCTCACATTGACCGGTCATTATAAATACCGCTATTATTTCTTTGGGCACTTTGATTAATTGACAGCAATGGGACAATCACGTGCGTGTGGTGTGATTCTGGCTGGCCAATCATACGTATTAGTACGTACATATCTAATACATTATTTTTATTTGGACTTAAGTTTTGTTTGTACTTATTTCATCGCCACCGGTTTGTTTGTCAGCATGTGAAATTGTATTTGTTATTTTTTGTTTGTTACTTTATCAGTTAGGTATGTAAAAATTTTTTATTTTTTATAAGAAATATGAATAAATGATTTTTAAATTGCCCACTTGACTTTTAGCATTATACATAATGACCGGGCAATGTAATATTTGCAATATAATTTATCATTTTGTCATATCCTTTTGGGCACTTTTTAAATTGCCCGGGCATTATAAACAATGCCCAATTATTTACATTGCCCGTAACATATACACGTATCTCCCATTTCTATCTGTCAAACTGCTTGTGTTTGAATCACAACACGGTGCCGATGAGTCTTCATTCGTTTAGTTCATACAGGGCTCTCATAGGCAGCTTTATCAACTAAATCGAGAACTCGTCTGTTTTCTGATAGATGTTTCGTTCTCCTTTTTCCGCTTGTCCGGAGCTTGAAAAAAGAGCAATGAATTTCAGTACCAGAATTTCAAAGTCTGGTAGAATTCGAATTCTCTAAATGTAACGTTTTATATTCAAAAAGTTTGTTTTGATAAAATAAACAGATTCGAAAAATAGATTGTGAAGTTTGCAAAATTGTGATGAATAACATATGTATAAGCCTTCACTCTCTGAAAAAAAAAAGATATGTGTTTGACCTTGAGGTGAGATTTCAATTAACAACTCAAAAATTCAACTTAAATAAGCGATTCTAATCACTATTAGGAGAATTTGACTGCTCCCTCAGCACACTAAAATTACCTTTCATTCCTGTTCGAACTGCATTACTCTTTCTTTGAAATAATTCGAATTCTCACCGATTCTAAGCATGCAGCGTTTTATATCTCAAATCTTTAATTTGACTAAACAAAATCCCTCGAAAATTGATTATATACTTTGAGAAGAAAGGAGAAATTATGTATTTTTAAAAAAAATAATGAAATAAAATATTTACGCTTGAAGCGAGATTCGATTCAAACAACTAACTTTTTCCACTTAACCGAAAACTCAACTGCTCTCTCGACATATTAAAAATACCGTTTAATTTCTAATTCTTTTCCGAACATGAAAGTGGAGTTTGAATGATGGCGCTGTGTATTCTTGTTACAAGGTTTCAGAGTCTCGGCGAATTCGAATTATCCGCAGATACTGTTTTACAACCAAAATTTTTATTTCATTGAACAAAATAAATGGAAAATTGATTACTAAATTTCTAAGATTGAAATGAAAATTATATTTATAAGATAAAAAAAAGGGAGAGAGAGAGAATAATTGCTCGTACTTGAAATGAGATTTGTGCCAATGACTCAAAAATTCAACTCCGAGAACTTGATAAATTTCTGGACAGCTAAAGCTACATTTTATTCTTGTTCAGACTGAAAAACAGAATTTGAGTAAAAGCGTGATGCATTCCTATAGCAAGATTTAAAAGTGTTGCCAAATTCGAACTCTCGACAGACAATTATATTTAAAAGCAGGTAAAAGAAAACAATTTGATGAAGGGGGGAAAATGCATGCATATTCTTCTACCGTTTTATCATATCAAATATATTATTTGAACGACTTTTTATAAATTGGAGTCATATTAGTGAACAGAGCAATTTCTGTAACAACGAGGCATACCCCCCCCCCCCAAAAAAAGGCACATTTATGCAGTCTGTGGAATACAAGATGAAATTGCTTAATAGGATAAAATGTATTTAATATAGCTTTCATCCATTTATTCCTTTAGCTATTTTAATGTTTTTGTCAAACTAGAATAGTATTGAAAAAAAAAAAAAAACCCATAGGTACAGCATTGCCAAAAATTGCATGTTTTGGTTTTTTACAATTTATGGATATGAACAATCTGAAACTTACATTATTTATTTTCTTATATTATCTAAACTATTTATCATTAATTTATATATATTTATCTTCCACTCCATTATTTAACTATTTTTTTATGAACATTATTTCCATTTAATGATATGATATAAACTACAAGATCAATTTCAAAAGCAACACGGTGAAAAATAATGTTGCGCTTTCTTGGAATCTGTGGGTCGAAATAGACTGAAATTAGTTAAATATACATATATTCTTCTCCTGTTCATCCTATCAACCTGTTTTAATGTTTTCTTTCACATGTTTCGATCATACTGCAGCAAGATTTGCCGAAAAATATGTTCCGATTTTGTACAATCCATGGGTGCCAATAGGCTGGAGTTCTACGCATATACTCTCCACTCGTTTCATTCTGTTTTAACATTCACTTTTTAAATAAATAATCATAATGGAAAGAGCAATTTTTTTTTCATTTAAGACATAATCTGCTCTTTTATAATATATGTAGGCCAATAGACTGGAACTTTTATAATATACATATAATAGCAATACCCGCAACACGTTGCCTGCGATATGATGAATGTTAGCGAAATTAAAACCTGGAAAAAATCAGCGAGAGAGATCGACAACCCTAATCATTGGATCTATTTGAAAATAAATGAAAAAATAAAAATAATCCTACGAATTTTCATGGTCTCTAGATGTGCCAGTAGTGGAATTAACTTTACAGTGGAATTAATTTTTTTATGTACAAAAGACATCGATTTAATTCTCACATAGACATTGTACTGATTCAGAAATTTATTGTTTTATGTTACTGTTCAAAACTCCCATGTTTAAGTTGTTAATGTTGTATCTTACTTTTTCTTGAAAGACATGCGTGGTAAAAATATATATCGCCATTTGCAGATAGAATGTATTTCCCCTCACTAATGCTACGTCGTAATTTTGTTACAATTAAGCGAAATCTTTTACTGAGATATTTTGTTGCAGCTGAATTTCATAACATTTTAATGCATCCTGATTTTTATTTATATTTGAAACTGATAGGAATATTTTTCGTCGTTTCAAACACATAAATAATTCAAACTTGCCGGCTATTATCAAACAGCGGTTAACAAATTTAACAAAATTTTGCTTCCATAGAAACTTTTTTCTTTGGCTTCCTGGGTTCTGAGTTAGCATATTGCCAAAGCATTCGTGAAGAGAAATTTTTCTTTTTCATTCACTGGATTAGTAAAAAGTCATTCAATTCACCTCGAATGTAATTAATTAAAAATTAATCAATGAAAATGTTTTGATCATTATTTTTTTAAATCAGAGACAAAACCTTTCGAATAATAAATTCAATACATCAGCGTGACTAAAGTAAGAGTTGGACAATCAGTAATAAAATTTGTAAAAATGAAGAATTGATATAATCAGAAACTAACTACACCGACAAGCCGGAAGGCACACGGTAAAACTTGAAAGACAGCAACACTGGCAGGAACTGTGGTTGAGTCCTAAGGGCCATCACCGGCCACGGTACAACCTTTCCCTTAGGAAGTACGTCATGTCATCGACGAGAGAAGCCAAACCTCCACCTTTTCGTGTACCCACGAGGGTAGCGCGAAACAATCACCACGCCGGAAGCTTCTCATCCTCAATTACGAGGCACCCCCTGCCCCTGGGACGAAGAATTGATACAAAGAAATTTTAATACGAAAGTATCATATCTGATATTTCTCCATGTTAAACCACTTCTTTGCTTGATAGGACATATTTTGAATAAGCTTCAACAGGGTTGTTAATTGCAAAATCAGCTCTTTAATGTAATGGTTTTAAGAATATTTTTTTCTAATTTTCGTTTGTTCTACTGATTTATACAAACTTGTTCTACATCTCAGTTTTTTCCAGCTCATTTTCTAATTTGCAAAGGACAGATAATAGTATAACTTTATACTATAAGTGTTATATTTGTTACAAACAAATAAGTCAGGGGAATTTTAATATTGTTTTCTTTCTATCTGTATATTTTTTAAGGAAAAAAAAATCTCATATGAGCAGTAGCAATCTTGTTAATCCAACGGATAGTCCAATTTCAATATTAGATTGATCAATTTTAAATAAATCAAATGCATCTTTTAAGTTCTATATTAATAGAGATTTCTGTCCCCCCCCCATGAAACTCTCCTGACACATCATCTTGATATTAGTTTTCTGACACGCGGTAGCATCTTTGAAAAAGCCATTCTTCTTCTCAGATTTAGTACATGAAATAAGAAGATATGTTTGAAGCTAATTTCTTCATAACTGCTTGCCTTTCTTTGGCCTTTCTAATCGACAAAGATTTATTAACTTCTTTTACAGCTATCTATCTTTGAGATGTGTGAATGTGCCCTCTTGTAAAAAGGGGCTGTGAAAGCGAATGTGATACGTGAGTAGCAAAATCGTATTCTCTGCCCTAGTTGGCGCTACTAAAAACAAGAGACGCTCTCTCCCGACTTAAAATCGTTGAAATCGAAATCAGCGGGCTTATCTATGGCATTCAGAAACAACAACAGCTTTTGGTGATGAAAAAGTTCAAGTCGGTTGTTGAATTATAAAGACTCAGAAGACTTTTTCGTTCACGTTTTCAGTTTTGCTATTTTAATTTTCTTTTCTAATTTTAAAGTACTACATTCATCTTTTGATTTTTATTTTATTTCACTTTGTCCAGCACGATTCTTCCTTTTCCTCTCTGCTGCACTTGATCCCGTCCTTTTGGTTTTAAAAAAAGTATATAATTTTTAAAAATATATTAGAAATACTTTTTGATATTTTATAAGGGCGGAATTATTTTAAAGAGTTAAAAATAATGTGACTAACGTTTAAATAATAAGTCACATTTAATATGTAACGTTAGTCAAAGTTCTAAATCAGTAATAAATAAAACTGTATTAACACTTTTAAATGATTCATATAAAATAGCTAACAAGTAAAGAAAATTTACAAAATATAAATTCTAGTAGTACTATCAGTAATTGAAAAGAGAACTTTGCTAATAAAAATATAATTATCTCTTAAAATATTCAGAAATTATTTTTTTAATAGGAAGTTAGCCATACAATCTTCTTACAAACGTATTCATTGAACAGAAAAACGAAAATAACTTTATATATATATATATATATATATATATATATATAAATATAAAAGTTGTGAGTTACGTAGAAAAAACGGGCTTAAAAACATGCGTAGGAGCATAAAAAGCATGTGTTTATTATAAAATAAAATTCTAATAAACCACTATTATCAGGTCTAGAAACTAAAAAACTGATTCCAATGAAAAAAAAAATGATATAACACAATTATAGAGAAATTTTACTTAGGCATAAAAAGTATTTATTTTCATGGAATGACCCTCCACTTCAATTAGAAAATTGTATGTAAACAAGTGCTTTGACGAGAAAATTTCACACGAACATGCAAGCCTTTATTCCCTTTTTCTATTGACAAAAAAAAAAAAAAAAAAAAAAAAAACCTTGTTATTTTCAACGATTTTATGAGAAAAGAGAAGAAAAATATTTTAGAGCTGTACGTACTAAGCAGAAAAAATTTCCAGCACCTAAATATTAAAGCAAAGGATTAAAATAAATAAATAAAATAAATAAATAAAAGTAAAAAAGTTAGGTAGGAAGAAATGAAGAAAGGAATGATGCCAGTTTGTGATTTTCCCTATAGTTTATCGAGGGGCAGCTCCTAGAAGAGCGTTTCACCCAAGCTTTTCTATAGTTTAGCGGCGATGCGCACAAATACGTTTACCATGTCAAAAGTCTGTTAGCCCATTCCCTAATTCTATTTCGGCAAAAGGTTTTATCATCTTAACTGCAAGTAAAAAATGAGATTAACACATCATTTAATATTTTACCGATCAAACTCATGCTTTATCAAAAAGTCGATAAATGTTATTAAACAAGCAAATAAATACTCTCGCCAAAACGCAGGTAGTGGTCCAGTTCAACCCCCAATAGACGAGCTGTCATTGAATATACGTATATTATGCAAGGTTAATTGAAGCTTTTCTTTTGGCATTCAACCATTCACAGTATAAAACATTCTTCTAACAACAGCCTTCATTTCTGGAAACAAAAAATAAATTAAGAATTAGGATTAAAATTTTAAACCTCTAACAGCAGTTTAGCCTGTTTAATAATGTAAGGATTTTAAAATAAATATTTGTAAAAATGGAAAGATAACAATCAATAAATACAAATCAGTGAATTATATAATGTTTGAAAGTATAAAGATCTGATTAAGTTTAAAAAAAATTATTTTTACAAACATTCATTTTGTAATTTTTTAAAAATAAAGAAACAAAAAAAAAAAAACCTTTTCCGAATTAATTCTATATAAATATGCATTGCATTTTATTAAAAAAATTAATAGCTTTTATAATTTTTTTCTCTTATATTTTGTCATGTCTAATAATTAGTTTAATTAACAAAATATATTTATTACTCTCAGGAGATGTGGGACAAACTGGAATTTTAAATAAAATCTGGTGGTGAAAACAGCAAAAATACTTTTCTGCTTGTTATGGCACTTACAATCAGCCAGTTTTTATCAATACAGATTTTTCATCTTCAAAAGTGAGTGGAGGGAAGGAAGGCTTTAGTATTTGCTTCAATATTTTCTGTAATATATGCATAGGGGGGGGGGAAAGAATGCAAGGACATTTATAGAGTAGAAGAGACATTCATAATCTATTTTAGTTTAGATGAATTTGAATGCACTAATTTTGCAATATATAACTGAGTTCTATATAGTTTATTTACAACATACTGCATATGAAAAGCTGAGTTCCAGTATATATTTTATGATATAATCAGAAATTAAATTGTTTCAAGTATATGTGTATCAGGAAAAACATAATTATTTATAAATTCCCCCAGAAGAAAATATTTATTTACTACACAATAAAGAATTTTGGTTATTTCTCTGATAACCTCAACAATAGTGAAATTATTCAAGGAATCAAGAATTGTTTGTATATATTTTGTAGAACAAGAGCGGCCTCAAGCTTATTCACTGCATAAATTTTATGCAATTTTTTTTCTTTATTCAAGAGAAAAAGTAACCCCAGTTCCCCACTGCACAGCTTTTCTATTACATGATTTGAAAGGAATGTTAAACAGAGCAGTCACTTACCAGATTTAAATAAATAACTCCTTAATTTAATCAGATTCAAATGTTTTTTTTTTCATTAGAAATATTTTTTAAGTTCAAAAATTAAAAAAAAAAAATGCTAATTAATGATAAATAAATAAAAAAAATTCTTAATAATTTTTTGTTCAGACACTACTGTAGCGGAATTGAATTTTGCAAAACATACACCATTGTAATAATTTCTCTTACAATGCATTAGATGTACTGATTATCACAACCTTACATGGCATAATTACTCGCTAATACTATTGTATTTTGTACTTGCACAGTTCATTGCAAAAGAAAGATGACAGTCCAATGATGTATCCTTTTTCATTAGGCTGATAGAAAAATACATTATTTTAATGAATTAACCTGGACATAGACCATTATTTTTTAGAGTTTTTTATTATTTTTTTAAAAATCCAATAAGGCATACACATCTAAAGAATATAATCATAAATTTATTTGAGGTTCCCATAAAAACAAGGAGAAATTAATTTATCTAATTTGAAAAATTGTAGATTAATTTTTATTGCTCAATCAAATTAAATTCACGCAATAACTTTAACTACAGAAATGTTTTTAAAATGCCTTAATATTCATTATATTTGTTTTTATAAATGAACTTTCCAATTGGATGCACATGTATAAAGGACATTTACTGCTAATGATAAATATTTTACTATCCCATATTTGTCTTTTTTTTTTACTATTGCATTTCCCACAAATTAAGATTTTAAGCAATTTACACTACTGTTCTTCTAATACCTTGCACAGGGTAAAAGAGAGGTAATATTGAATGTTCCACATGGCAAAAGTATCAGTTTAAACTTTATTTGTTCCCTAGTCGTATTCTAAACAATTCAACCTGATATTTTTTGAAATGTTACAGATTGTAAATTTTACACATATTAATATACAGATTCAATGGAACAGAAACTTGGTATGCTTAATTAAACTTAATATTTGATGGAGCATACCAAGAATAAAATTGATTAAATTGAATTTTAAGAAAAGAATTTTTGAGAAAATAGCAAACATATGCAGCAGTTATTTAATATTTTATACTTTCTAAATTATAGATTGCACAACATTTTTTTATCAGTTACCTAAGATATAGTTGAATGAAGTTTTTCTTTTGTTTTTGACTATTTGTGTTTACACACTTAATAACCATTTATCACTGTGTAGGTAAAATCTTGAAATTCATACATAGAAATTTTGATATACAGAAACTGATAAATTACAAATTTATCATTATTTACTAATTACAACTATAAACAATTCACTTTTTTGACCCAAAAGTTTTTGAAAGCTAAATTTAAAAACACACCCTTTTCAACAATTAAAAAAAATTATTAGACAAATCGCAATTTTTCAAAATTACTTGCATCTTACTATAGTTTGTCAACGGATTCCGAGACGACCACATTTCGACGACTCCATATCATTAAGGGACGCGACGCCGAATGATGAGTGCATTTCTGGTATTCCCTTTGACCTTGGATTTTTCCCTATTACATACTAGTAAATGTAAACATCTCCTTTCACCCCTATTTTGAAGAATTAAACCCATCCTAATGCATGCGCAAAAACACGGAGGGTTTTACAATTCGTTGCTGAACTATAGTTGAAATTTCATTTTTGGCACATCTTTGTTTTTCAACCTGCTTTCTATACCTTTCATTAAGCAATAATTTAGAGAATCATGTTCATTACGAGAAATTTAAAGTGAAATAGATGTTAAAGTATAAACCAAGTTTAAAGTTAAAGATTTTCAGAACAAAATCAAAGATGAACACATGATTTATCAGAAAGCATTTTATGCAAACAGTCTTTAGTGAATTTCTATTGTATTTAGAACTAAACACCCAAGTTTGAATCATTTTGTTGTTATATTAAAAAATAAAAACTCATTAAATATGATTTTGATTGCAATCGGTGCATACTTTTGTAATGAAAAGTTTTACTTGATATAGAAAAAATTTCCTTAGCTTGTAGAAATTATTTTACCAACAAAAAGATTATCAAATAAAGTTTGTAACAGCTTTTTGTTATACGAGAGCTTGGCATATCATAGTCAAAAATAACTTGAAGATAAGTAGAAACTATAAACCGTAAATAATGAAATAAGTATTTTACTAGAATTGCATTAACTTAATAATCTTTGTTTCAAATTTAAATTCTTTGGTACTTTCATTATCATCTTTGTACGATTGAATTTTGTACACTCATTTATTAATACGTTAGAATTCTTAACAATTGTGTGTTCACGATTACAGTATATTTTAATAAAATTTATATTACTGTATGAAAGGTGTGACCTAATTATGGATTTTATAATAAAACTGATTTTAAGATTCCTTTCCTATAATAATAAATTATGAAATATAACATTAATGCTGAAAGTATATAAAAGTAGAAAAACTTTATAAATATGCTTTCATGAGCCTAAGAAGTGGAAAACTACCTTTTTCTTCAATAATAGGAAGCAAATCAAACTATAAACATGCAGCATTGATAAAGAAATATTGTAAGATATATTAAAATATTACAGATAGAGATATATTCAAATTTATAAAAGTCACATTTATAATATTTGTTTCCGATTTTCCATATAGTTGAATTTCTTTTTCATATTTTCAGTATATTTTAGATTAAAAAAAAAATGATTTCTAATCTTTTACAACACAAAT
The DNA here is from genome assembly GCA_026543865.1 of Argiope aurantia. Classification (NCBI taxonomy): domain Eukaryota; kingdom Metazoa; phylum Arthropoda; class Arachnida; order Araneae; family Araneidae; genus Argiope; species Argiope aurantia. The sequence continues at coordinate 3,147 of JAPMOR010107728.1, read as the reverse complement.
ACAAAATATAAACAACAGATTTTAAACAGAGTTCTACAGTTCAGAGTTTTAACAGAGTTCATGAACTACGCCTCAATATATTAGAATTATATTCAGATAATTTAATCTATTGATACCCAATCTAAAGTACAAATTTTAATAAATTCATTTAAATTATGTAAGCAACTCCCATACTGACTGCGAAATAAAATTAAAATCTAATTTATATATTTATGGAAAAATTGGTGAAAAATAATTTTAATACTTTAAATATATATATATATATATATTAACATAAAGTAAAAGATCAAAAAAATAAATAAATAAAGATTACTTTTGAATTCCTTGCAATAACATGCAAACAAAACAAAATATCTAAGTAACATCATTCTAACTTCAAACTCCAGCAAATAGGTGGTTGAAACTAACCAACTGAAAATTATTTAATAGCTTTTCTTAATATATAAATTTCCCAAAGGATAAAATGCATTCTATAAACAGGATGCAATCAAATATAATAATGATTAATACACCACCAATTTTAAAAGCCTCCAACTATAGTCCATTCTTTTCTTTTTCCTTTCTAATTTTCAGTTTTCACAGAAATGTTTATTGTAGAAAAGTATTGAAGAAATAAGGACTCCTGTTTTTAAACTCTACTGGAATACATAAATCGCACATGAACCATAAAAAATTATAAAAACTTGTTTCCCAGAATAATTTATTTTTGGCCCTAAAAAATTAAATGCCAAAGTTTTGTAGAATACATGAATTTAAGATTTTGTAATTTTTAAATATGCATATTCTAGCAACATTAAATTACATGCATGGCATGTAATTTACATGCAAAAATAGCCAAAAAGGGAAATTTAAGCACTTATATATTTGGATACATAAATGCTGTTGGTCCATTTATAAAACTTTCAACCAGTAGCATTTTACTGGACAATTATATTAATTATATAGATCTAGGCAAAGTATTAATATAAAGAATGAACAGAAGCACATGCTCAAAGCAGCAAAAATATAAAAAAAATTATATTAGAAAAGGAAAACATATCTGTTCTAGCCAATCAGCAAAGCGAAATTATGATGGGCAATTTTTTAAAAAAGAGACAACGAGGTATAGTTAAAATCAGTCTTAAAATTTGATAAAGCATATAAACAAATTAAAATTTCAGAAACATAATATATACAAACAACATATACATGCTGCATAGGTATAATTATTTTAATAAACAATTTCAAAAAGGATAGAATTTTAATTTTAAAACCATTATTAATAAATTAATGCAAGATTTTATATGCTGCAGCAACAACAACAAAAAACCCATTGGCATTTAATTACTATAAACTGGTTTGTTAAATGCTCCAATTTACATCCCTAATTATACTTTACAGCCCATTACATCCATAAAATATCAGACTCTGAGAAAAGAACCAATAACCAACCTATTGATTATTTTCTTTTTTTTTAAATTCAAATATTTACAATTTAAAACTAAATATGTTTCATCCTTATGAATACATTTCTTATAAGTTTTTTAGCAGTACCAATATCATAAAGCATGTTTTATGCATTAAAAAACAAACACCAGTATAATGATCTTAACAATTTATTAATTAAATTTTTACTTATTTGATAAAATACAAATACACAACAAGTTATATTTATGTAACATTTTTATTTAAAATAAATAATATCACCATTCATTAAAAGTATAAATTCATAAATTAATAAAAGCAAATGCCTAAAATTGTTAAGTAAAGTCATGAGAAAAAGAAAACAAACCACTTACAATAAGCCAAACTTTAAAATTCTAAGCAGAATAATATTTGTACAATACTTCTCAACTATGATACAATAAAATATAGTTTATAACTACACATAGCAATAAATATTTTTACAATATTTCCAAACTAAATATTTACATCTGTGTTATGGAATAATGAAGATGTGGTAAAGAATTTTTTTCCTTCCCACATGAAACTGATAAAAGTTTGTTACAATTTATGAAAAAATATACAACCTGAAGTATATCAAACTTCAGAAGTCAAAATAGAAACTACTTATATATGTATATATAATAAAATAATTTACCAACATGTTTCACATGTTTTGTGCTGAAAATGCATGTAAACTACCCATCTGACTGATGCCATCTCGGATGTGATTGATATGAATTTCGACCTCGTTCTTAAATGTCGGAATATTCTGCCTTTTTATCTTAGATTGGATTTCAACTAAAGTATCAGATAAAGATTTGAACTCAAAAGAGTTATATTCACTAGTGGATAAATGTTTAAGCTGCGACATTAGTGATGTCAGCTGTGCTACAAGCATCACTATATTTGGACTTTTTACAACTAGTTCCTCTTCTTCACCTTTTTGATCAATATAATCCAATGCTTCCTTTAGACATTGATCTTTGATTGTACCTGGTTGCAATACAGGTTGAAGTCCTTGCTCTGGTGCAATTTCTTGACAATACGTTTGAACTTTATTCAGATACTCACAGAGATCTTTGTCCAGTCTTTCAAATTCAAGTACTAAAGATGCGTAAGATTTCTGAAACTCAAAAGTCATTGGCTGACCATGAGAAAGATTTCGCTCTGCTTCAGTATGCATCTCTTTTAGAAGAGACAAATTTTTCTTCTTCACAGCAAGAATTTTTGTAAGCCTCACAAGCAGAGCAAGGAATTTCTTTGGAAAGCCACCCAAAGTGCCATCTTCCACAAAAGAAAGCTCATTTTTGGACGATGACTCACCCATCATTGAATCATTGTCATTAGATGGCCAAGGTGATAGTGGTACCAAACGTGGGGATCCAAAGTACAAACTTCTTGGACGATATTTTTGAGCAAATGCTGATATTGGCATCATTTCAGGAGGATCATTGCTCAGAACTTCATAATCAGGAATCGAGAAAGTTCCCAAACCAGGACGATCAAAAGTGATTCGATAGGTAGAGTTAGATGTATCAACAGCATCTATAGATCCATAGAAAAGGCCATCTTGTGGGCTGCGAACTCGTGCAGTCGCTTTTGTTCCGATTACGAGTGGGAGAGGAATTTCTGATGGAAGATCTTTGAAGTGCTCTAAATCTACATTTTTTCGTAGTTGAAGTTGACGGATCTTATTTCTTTTATTCTCAAGAGATTTCCTCT
>JAPMOR010107711.1:151824-164418 GCA_026543865.1 Argiope aurantia | reverse complement strand
AGGTATGGATTTTAAAATGTTACCTACATAATTTAGTAAATGTTATTAATTTTCTATTCAAAACGGCATTAATGTCACGGATTAGCATGTTAGTGTTTGTTAATAATCGCAAACATATAAGATAGTTAATGTCGTAATGTCGTAAACTCAATTGAGTAATTTGTTTTTATTACCTTATTTTAAATTTAATACTCTTTATCCAATATGTTATGAAGATTAATAAGAAAATAATATACAACAAATAATATATTCCACCTCGATGAAAATTAATTAGATAATTAAATGCTGATACGCTGGTACATTACAGGATAATTACATGCTTTTGAAAATGATTAAAAAAATAATGGATGGAAAAAGATTACTGAAAATAACAGTCTTTCTTGAACAGTTCAAGCTAAATCTATTAAAGATAAACTCTTTAGAAACTTCCTCTTCTTTTAAGGAACCTCGACTAGTTCCCTTCAAATGTAGATATCGCCCTTATAAAGCTCGGCGACACGCTTTTGCAGCAAGAGATTGCTACTGGAACTATCACAGAAGTGATCTCTACAGAGGCACACAATTCACCCGGGCAGATTAATCATTCTTTTGACCCACATATCTATTCTAATGCGTTTTAGAGTTATAATGAAGGCTGGAATAAAACAGTCACTAAAAGACTGGGGAACTATTAATGAAGTGGACTGACAACCGACCGTTCAGTGTTTAAAGCTGATTTTTAATGAATGCTAGACACGATGACGCACCGGAAGCATAAATCACGCGATCCATTACTATAGGTCGTCCATCAAAAGAGGCAACTCGTACAGACTTCGGGGGGTGACTTGTCTTGTAAATGGTTTAAGTCTGCCTGTGGGATTGCTGCAATCCAACAGATATGAAATGTAGATTGGTCTGTATTTTATCGAAGAACACGTTTCTTTGAGAGATTTATCAAAACGCTGTATATTATTTGAGAGATATCTTGCAGTGCTTGCACACTGTATATTATTTGAGAGATTATGTCCGAAATACGAAATCCAATCAATTTTTCATTAATTAAAAATGTTTTTCTTTTGGACTTTCAGATAGTAGTATTCAGCATTAAGTTATAAATGACAAAGTATAAATAAGATCTTGAATATTGGAGAATAGGAAAACATTTCATTTATGAATTAATAATTTTTTAACCAATATTTAACAGTGGAAAACTATATTGCAAAATATTGGAAAAATTTTACACCTTACAGTGATTCTTGAATTAATACTGCATATCATTATTTTTACAAATGATATACTAATATGTAATTTTATCTACTACTTGTTCTTTTCCTTTAATATTTCCATTTTCTTAAAAATCAGAGGGATAAATTGGCATTGAAAAAGTATTGCCCTAGTTTTGGTAATCACAAAAGCCTACTTCACACCACCTCTGAGGCACTATAGTTCCTGTTATGACAGCATTCACAGCAGCTATGGTTGAATCCTAATTACTGCTACTGACGATAGTATAACCCCTCTCGTAGGAGGGACGTCCCATCATCGGTAGGAGTAACGAACCCGACAACACCATTTCTGTACCCACCAATGCTTCGAGAACCAACCACTATGCTGGAAGCATCGTAATTCTCAGTTATATTTTGAGATTCTGATATATATATATATATATATATATATATATATATTACATTACTATTTGAAAATGCATTGTACACTATTGGAATGATTTTATTTCTTGCAGTGCTACTGTATAAATAACAATATTGCGCACTATTAGTTTTAGAAAAGTTGTAATAATGTACAATCCTATATGCTACTTAATATTCCCTTTTCGTGTGCGCAAATTTATATGGGTCATTAAAAATGTATAATATACAATAGATTGTAAAACATTTAATGAATGCTAACCCCTTTTATATAAGAAATTTATTTATTACTTTTTTTTTACATAAAATACCTTCTAAAAACTCGAAAAACGATTCGTAAACCATTTTGTGAATCGCCCGTTAAAAAAAACCTTCTTTCATTTTCAGCTATTTTTACAACAATATCGGTGGCTAAAAATGTTTATTATTTCTTTCTTTTGTTTTCAATATATATCCTAAATCCTAGTTATAAATATCAAATAATCACTAAATTATTATCTTGCATAGTGACAACTTGATGATGTTACTTAATTAAGGTCAATATATATCAATATATACTTAAAGTAATTTGTTAGTATCATTTGAGATCTTTAAAATAATTATAATGTTGTATTGATATCTGGAACAATTAAAAGTTCAAGAGTTCATAAAGAGCACGAAAGGGGTGGAAAATCGATTACACAAGATTCTTACTATACAAGCATGATTAGGTAATCAAAAATTAAATTTAGCTAAAAAAATTTTTAAAAAATGAAATTTGTTATCTCATATTTCAAGTTATCATATGAGAACATTATCTTATTCAAGTCACGTGGTATCAACCCGACCCCAAAAGAATCCTGTCTTTACATCACTCATATTTTGTTATCACCAACAATTAAAGAACGGATGGTTTTTCACCATCTCAAAATCAAATGAGTTCTAATTTTTTTTCATAAAAAACCAGTTTAAACCGGTTGTAATCAATCATGTGTCTATCAGATTACGTATGTGTTTATATTTATAAAGCGATGGTTTTTTCCCCCCATCTAAAAACTTATCGAGCTTCAAAACTTTTTACCTTACCTCGCTGTTTCGCGTTCATTCCCATTTTATTCTCTGACCATCTTCGGTCGATACGACCCTGCTCTTTAATGCCGAGATGACTTAAAAGCGATAAATCGCCAATTTTCTGACAATGGATTTTGTAGCTTCCAAATCCTCAAACAAAACAACATCATATTCGCACATGATAATAGGGAAAAAGCGTACAGATAACTTAAAAGATATTCTGATGTTAATCATTTTAGCTTGAAATATTTTTTGGAAATAAGATTTACACATAAATAAAAATAATCTGAATTCTAAAACACAAAAAAGTTCTCTTTTGGAATCCCTCAATGATTGTTCATCAAAATTTATTGGTAAAAAATATGACTTATCGCTATAAAGCAGGTTGGGTCCGCGTTGACTCTGCGTCCTGTGCTCCTCATCGCTAATGCAGGTGACAAATTCATCGTGAAATAAATAGCAAAATTAACAAGAAATAATTAAACATCAATTCTACTCAAACGCTAATATATTCTTATTAAGTTATTTGGCATTCATTGTATATCAAAATTTTAATAAGGCTTGAAATTACATTCTGAGGTTGATGCATTCATTTAAATAATTTATTCATCGCTCCCGTGCATTCTGAAGGATTATGATAGGAAACATGATTCTAATTAAAAGGAATTGAAATAAGTAAATTATGTCAGGATGGCTTTGTTTAAAAATCGCACCTTGATGCTAGAAATTATTGTCCATTTTAAGGCTTTAACTATTTATTTGTCGAGTAATCCGTTATGAATATAGCCCCAGGCATTTGTAATTCGATTGGACTCCATAAATTGCTATAATATTAACAAAATCATTAAATATTTAGTATCGGTATATTAGTTTTGTGTTTATCTTGGAATAAATTTCAAGGTAGTAATGAAAATTTAATAAAGCGGAGATTCTCGAAGATATAATCTGTTACATCTTCAATTAACGTTAAAAGGATATTTTTGAAGTAGATGGTAGGATTCAAATATTAAATTTGAAGGCAGTTTCATATTAAAACAGGAGTTTTCATCCATTAACTGATTAAAAAATTAATATTTCTAGATGACATAAATTAATTTATTAAACAATAATACCATATATATATTCCTTAATTAGATTATAGAGATTCTCATAATCAAATTAGTATTGATTGAACGTTCCATTATATTATAAGAAATATTTAATATTGCTTCTTTCCTTAGCTAATTTCATAGTGGAAGAAGAGAGATTTGCAAATATTTTAAACGGCTATTGAATGTATAGCAATATCAATTATTCTCAGCCTTTGCGTCTTTGGCGGATTTTTTTGATGAATTTGGTGATTTTGGCAATAAAACCAAGGTTTCCGAAATCGCAGTCTATCTATTGGGGCACGAGATTCATAGATTCTTCTAGAAAATTTTATGTCATGTCAAATATCTTATAAAAATAAGAGAATTAAAGTGAATCTGCTAAGAAAATTCTCTCATCGGTGGGAATTCTCTTTCAGGAAAGGGAGCTGAACTCTGAGTGCTATTGCTGTTTCTGTCGGCGTATACTGTAAGTTCCTATAAGTGCTAATCTTTGTGCATATCTGGGTTTTTTTTCTATTTCCATAATTCGAATTTTTTGTTGAATAAAGCTTTGTAATACGTTATCTTATGTAATGAATTTCTTTTACAGTGCAACCACTGGATAAATGTCCGTAACAATATTATATACAATTTATTCCAAGCCTTTATGAAGGTAAAGTGAGGAAATTTCTTCTATTAACAAAATTACCACAACAACGGGTGGTAATTTTGTTGGGTTGCAAAGCAACAAAGGTAAATTGACAGGAAAAATTCAATTGCAAATTCACTTTTTGCAAGATAATTTCCTTTCTTTTATAAACTCAACAGAAATCCCAGCTTTTCAGACTATAAAATATGCTGTTACTATATGGGTGCATAAATATTACCCAGATAGATGTTCGAAAGTGTTGCCTTGGATCGTTGTATCAAATGTACATCTGTTGTTCCTGCTTATCCCCCTTGGATTGAACTCCAATTCAAACCAAGTAACAGATTTGGGAAAGAGGGTTGCAGTAGCTTCTGAGGGTAAGGATCCTTGAGCACCCGAGGGCAGAAGTCTGACTTTAGCTCATATGAAAATGACACTCACACACTCGCTTTCTCAACCCCCTTTTACAGGAGATTTCTTTCACGCACCTCACAGATAAAACACAGGGTAGAGAACAACCATGCTCGTACCAGGACTCTAACCCTGGACCCCCAGACTACAGGGAAGATGCGCTAAGCTAGGCTAGGACACCGGCAAATGTACATCTTATCTTATTATCGATGAACAAGAGTTTTGAAATTTTGTGTACTTAAATCTAATCAATGATTATCCAATATTTCAATATCAGTAGAACAAAATTATAATTTATTTCTAATGCGTTCACGAAACAAGCAGGATGAATTAGAGACATATTTAGTAGAGATAGTAGAGACATATGATAGTAGAGACATATTTCAGAAGAGATTAAAATTATTCACATATAAATTCCGTTCTCTTTTCATGGGAATGAATTCATTTCGAAAATAAATATATAAGAGGGCACGACTTTTCAAGTTGCAATTATATTCACTCATGAACAAGAGGAATAGGAACAACTGCCGGATTCAAAAATATTACTCGTGGTCATAGATGCTCAGTAGTGTGGTCTTTGATATGTGTGAAAAAAGAGTACTTGTAAACTTGAATGACTTCCCTCCTAAATTTATGCATTGTAAAAGCGGAGTGAAGTGCATAGAGCGACAGGCTTAGTAGAAAAGCTAGAATACAAATTATTTCCTTTTTTCTTCTCAAAGAAATGAATTTATCTGAAAAATGAACATTGCAGAGGAGACATTATTTCATGTTGCAACTATATTCACTTATGAGAAAGAAATACATTTGTAAGATTGAAAAATATTTACTCAAACGTATAGCTATTTAATGGTATAGTTTTTGTTCAGTTTAAATAAAGGGTACCTTTGGTCTTGACAGACGTTTTTCTTACCATAATTGCATATTGTAGCAGTAAGAAATGAATTGTATATAGCAGAATACTTGATGGGAAATATTTGCAAATATATATTTTTTCCTTTTGCAAAGAAATTACAAAAAGACAAAGGAAAGAATTTTGAATATAAACATTGACGAGGAAAATATATGCTTGCATGATAATGTAGTAAATTGAAATGTTTCTAAATTACATACATGTTTGATATCGTTGCCCTTATGTATTTGCAGAAAGTGCATCTCTCTCCTAAACTTGAAAGCAGCAGCAGGAAGAAATGGATGCATCGGAAGACCTCATAGAAAATGGTTGTAAAATAATTATTTTCTTTTTCAAAAGAATTATCAAAAATGTGAAAACCATTTACAAATATAAACATTCATGATGGAAATATATGCTTACAATGATGCTATAATAAACCAAAATGTTTACCAAGAGCATAAATGTTCGACACTGTATTCCTTAATTTGCTTACAGAAAATACACATCTACACCTGATCGACATTTTCTGTTCGAATTTTTTTCGTCGCACTAGGATGGAAATGGAAGGATAGGAAGGCATCATGGAGAAAGTTTTCAAATAAATTCTTTTATTTCTTTTTTCAAAGGAATTGCAGAAACGAAAGGACTTAAAAGGTAAAAACTCATGAATAGAATATATGGCTGCATGATAAAAATTTACGTCTACATTTGATAGACAATTTCTTTTCAGAATTTGTTCATCGCATCATCAGGATGAAATGGGAGTAGCGAAGGGCGACATAGAAAAAAAAATTAAAAAAATCACAAAAACGAAAGGACTTAAAATATAAACATTCTTGAAGAGAATGTATGGTGCATGATAGAGTAATAAACAGAAAATACACATTTATACCTGAGCGACGACTTCTTTTCGGAATTTGTTTTCCACATCAGCAGCATGGGATGGAAGCAGGGTAGGAAGTCATAGAAAATATTTTCAAATAAATTCTTTTATTTTTTTTCCAAAGAAATTTCAAAAACGGAAGAATTTAAATTATAAGCACTCATGTAGTGAATATATGGCTGCACCGATAGGGTAATAAATAGAAACGTTTCGCAAAAGCCTAAATGCTATTTTGGACTTACTTACGAAAAATAGACTTCTACACTTGATTGACATGACTCTTAGAAGAATATTCATCATAAAAGTAGGATGAAATAGTTGTGACGGAAATGTCATAGAAAATGTTTTCAAATAATTATTTTTATTTTTTAAATGAATTCCGGAAACGAAAAGGAAAACTTACAATTATAAACATTCATGGGATGAATATATAGCTGCATAATATAGTAATAAACAAAAACGTTTCCTAAGGCCTTGAATGCCCGATATTAAAAAAAAATGTATTTGGAAAATGAATACTGCAGAAATCTCAATCTTCCGATTTACAAATATACTCCCTAATAAAGAAGATATGTTTGTAAGTAAAAATAGTACTAATGAACTTAATTGTATGATAATGCTGGTTTGATTTACTTATAAAACTACTTGAATTAGTCCCGGAAACTAAGACATTTTTGTTTGGATTAATTTAAATTAATTTAATTCAAACAATTTCTACAAGCTTTTTTTTTTTTTTTTTTTTTTTTTTTTACTTTTTTCTATACGCAGTACAGATAAAATAAAGTATTCGTCAATAAACTCGAACTCGTGATTTTGATGAACCTCCAAATTTTAGACCACCCTAAGTTCGAATTACACATTTTCGGAAAATGTCCGTCTGTCTGTGACAATGATAACTCAAAAAGGATTTGAGCCAGATGAATGAAATTTTATATAGGATCTTAACACCGAATTTTTAGATTTCTATCGAATCTTGAGTAAAATCTGTTTGCCTAACTGTTGAATATAAGTCAGCACGATAACTACAATGCGAAGAAAGCTAGATAGATAAATTTCAATATACATAGTTAACATATATAGTGTAGACACATATAAAAATATGAACCAAAACCAACGACGGGTTAACGGTCTATCGGTCTTAATTTTCAGAAACTTGTAAATGCGATAACTCAAAACATGCAACGACTTAAATATATCACATTAGATATGGAATTTTATGACTTTAAATGCAGCTTTGCGTCAAATCTTTTTTTTTTTTTTCCTCCTTCAATTGATTGAGGAAAACATGTTTAAAGTAAAAATTTGATTTTCGGAAATGTATTAACAGCCAAAAACTCACCAAAAATAACACGATGGATTCAATAAAAATGCTAAATTCGCGCTAAAAATTTATATTTCTTAACTGTTCTAAACCAATGTTATGTAAGAGGTTCTCTGATAAGACAAGTTAATTAGATAATATGCGAGAAAGTTTTTAGGAGGTCACTCTCGCTGATTTTTATCTGAATTTTCGTTAATGCGAACATAAATTATGGAATATTCTATATATTGTAATAAAATATTAGATAGTTTGCTTTGGTTTTGTCTTCATATGTTATCTTATTCACATCGTGCTACAAACAAAATACAATTTATATGAAAAACAAAGAATTTCGATCTTGTGTAAAGCATATCGCATATAAAACAGATGAGACGAACAATATGTGTACAATATTCATGAATTTGGCATTAAAAGTATTGATGTCATTCCATTCAAATGACCCTAACTTGCAATAAATAAATATATAAACATTTACAAAACTTTCAATAAAGTTTTCTTTGTTCTTTATTAAATTTCGATTCATTTTTTTCTAATAAATTTACACCAAAAAGTTGCGATGAATTTGTTAATAAAAAAATGAGTAGAAATATTCTACTTAAACAGAATACAGAACAGAATAATATTTCTGCATTAATTATTCTACAGTGCATCCCACTTTTACGCAGATTGAAAGCTAAACAATTTTCGATTTCATTGACTTTTCCGGAGAACTTATGTGTGTACATTTTGCTATTTACCATTAAATTGCATAATGCAATTATAAGAATTAATATAAATAACAATCCGTTTAGAAAATGTGGGTCTTTCATCTTGAAAAATATATATATTTTTTTTTATTTTGAAAAACGATTTTTGAAATAAAATTTTCAGCTAGAGAGGACTAATATTAAATTTCCAAGGAATATTAACTTAAAGACAAAACAAACTTCCAGCCAACTTTTCCCAACAATGATTGATACCAGCAGCTTCTCGGCATCCACTACAAACCCATCGATCATTAATTTCCATCTTGCCATCCCCCTACCCCCGAAGGCAAACGATGCCAAGATTCAAGGCGAAAATTTCCGGCCATCCCCTGCATTTGGCCACTTGTTAGAATGCTTTTGGATTCAATACGACACGAAAATTGTCTTTGGCCAAATAGCCCGAAGCAAGTCGAAAGCGAAGTTTAATCGCCTTTTCCCCGGCCGCCAAGCGAAACGTGTTATCGCCCCCCCCCTTCCTTTTGCCAAATGGAAAGGCAAACCCCTCACACCGAGTTGGTGCCACCATTCATCACCCATTTGGCTAATGATTTCGTCCGAGTGCAGCCAGTGCTGCCACGCTCGGCATGCCACGGAAGGTACGTCATTCATCAAACCCCTTCGTGAATCATTGAATATTGGGTGAAATAGGGTCTGTTGACGTGTTGCCATAGTGGTAATGGTGTTGTCACGTAATAATGATGGTCCTGATAGTTATGATGGGTTGTCATGTTATACTTAGTGGACAGCCACAATGTACTTGGTCAGTAAAGAGAAATGTTTCTGATTATGTTTTAAGTAAAATGAATCAAGTTTCATTAAGTTGCAGATGAACATTCACAGTTCATTTCTGTCATATATTTAATTGAAGAAATATTAACATCATGTAAATGGCAATTTCAGAAATTAGGATGCTAGCATACTTCTGTAAAGATTGTATTGAATAGGATATTTTATTGTTAATACAACTATTCTATTCTTCTAAATGAAATAACTGAATGAAGTTTTCTCTAATCCTTCTAATAAAACTTATCTTACATCTTAATTAGGCCTTATTATTAAATAGACTGAGTTAGGTAGTTGCGTAGGGGCCCTTCCTAAAATTTGAGAGTCTAGAACAAATGAGATAACCTTTGCGATATTTTCAGGGCAATTTCAGATAGTAATTTCATTTGATTTTAAAGGGCCATTAACATATTAAAGTAAGAAATCCTTTTAATGCGAGAACGTTATTCTGAAGATTTTTTTCCCTCCGTGCTTTCAAATTCTCTCACAAGCCAATATAGTCAAATCTTTTCTACGGTTGGCTGAATTACCAGTAATCTTATCTGATCATATGTTTTTATTTCAATATTTAGATTCGTAGAAGTTTTTTTCTTCAGATTTTTAATATTTAAAAAAAAATTAATTTGTTATTTGAACCACAAACTTTAATACACGAGCTGAGATGAATTTAATTTCTAGTACATCTTGTGATTTGCTGTGAAATTGTATATGAGATTAATAGCTATCCATATTTAATTAATAATTAACAGTTTTCATATCAGGAAAATACCATACCAATTTAACAAAATAATGCTTATCGGTTTGAAATCTATATGCAAATTAGGTAATACGATTTTCATGAGAAAAAAATATTTCAAAATAATTTACGTTTGAGATTACTTTTTTCCCAATTTTCTCCATAAAAAAAAGAGTAAAAAGAAAAATGAATTTATATAAAAATGTATAAACGATTCTAGTGATTTCCCGAATAATCACTATGAAGAATCAAACTATAGTGGATGAATTTATGGATAAGGCTACCCATTTTAAAAACAAACAAAGGCTCTTATTCTATGTAGAATTATTATGTATTAAATGGTGCTAAAATTTATTCCAGTATTTATTTTTCTATATGCACAGATACATATTAGAGTTACAGCTAAGACATACGGTTACAAATAATATATAGGTATGAGAATTTTGGAATGCGTTTTGGAAACATTGTAAAGAGCTATAAAGCTGCTATCATTCGGGTCAACTTTTTTACTTTCTCGTGTACGTAGAATAAAGAAAGTATTATAATCCTAAAAAAGATTTGAACTCGACATTTGGAAAATGCCCATCGGCTTGTATGTCTATCTGTGACAAATACAATATCTACCAATAAGTATTTGAACACCCATACAAATGAGATATCTGTGGTCCTGATCTATATCACGCCTTCTGTACTTAAATATCGTGTAGGAAACATCATTGTCATTCGTCACATGCAAGATGCAAAGAAATTCAAAATTGTCTGACTTTGAGAAAGGCGCAATTGTCGGATACCATGGAAATGGCCCATCCTTAAGGGACATATCTAGAGAGTTAAACATTCCAAAATCGATAATGGCATTTGTGATTTAGAAGTGGAAGTGAGTAATGATTATCGGAATGTAATTCGACCCGACAGACCCCCAAAACTAAGCGATAGAGACTGACAAGTGCTGTCCAAAGAAATTTGAAAAACCCTCACCAAACCGATAGGTCACAGACTCCAGGACTTCCACCAAGCATTCAGGACAGCTGTTTCAATAAATACGAAGTAAAGAAACACACGTGCTTGGTTACCATGGTTATGCTGCCGTTCATAAGCCTTTGATTGCAAAATCCAACCGAGCTTCTCAATTGAGGTGGTGCAAGGCGGATCGAAATTAGACAGTAGAATGAATGAAAACAGGTTCTCTGGAGTGATGAATCAAAGTTCAGTCTCTACCAGTCAGATGGCATAGTCTAGCTTTGTATTATGCATAGAAACCTCCTTTTGCTAGACTGCATTATGCCTACAGTAAAGTTTGACGTAGGTGGAATTATGGTCTGAGAATGACTCTCGTGGTAAGGACTGCTAGCCTTGTTACCAGTTCACGATAAGCTCAATTGCGACTCCCACTTCACTATTCTAGACAAACAATATGCTTCCTACGCTGTGGAAATTTTATAGTTTGGTTCTTTGTTATTTCCAGAATGACAATGTCACTTGTCATGTTGTGAGGTCCACTATGAAGTGGTATGATGGCAAAGGAGTTGGTTAACCGATTGGACTGGCCTGCCCAGAGTCCAGACTTCAGTCCTATAGAAAACCTCTGGGACGATTTGGATCGCCGAATTAAAATGTGCCGCAACCGTTCAAAATCGGCGCATGAACTTACATGTCTTCGCCAAACCGAGTGGACGAAAATATCACTATCCATCATCTAAACACTTGTGGAAAGCATACCTCGGAGAGTAAAGACTGCAATTATCTCAGGTGGAGGCTCTACCAACTACTGAATATGAATAAATTAAGTTTATCTCTTTTATCATAGGTGTCCAATTACTTATTGGTAGTTAGTATATAGCTCTAAAATCCTTTGAGTTATACTAGTGAAATTTGTGGTATGGTGTTTACACCAATTTTCTAGATTTCTGTCAAATTTAGAGCAAGATCCTTTCTGTTAGGCCTTTGAATACAAGTTGATAGGGTAACTACAGATTGAAGAGAATTAGGTGAATTAAATTCGGTAGATATATTTAAAATTTATTGTGTAGATGCATGTTAAAGTTTGAGCCAAATTCAACGAGAGATTAATCGTTATTCTGCTTTGTGCTTTCAGAAACATATAAACGTGACAACTGGAAAATTCAGTAACTCAAGTAACTTAATAGAATATGATATTTTGTAATATATGAATAACTATCTCAATTTAGATACGATATTTTGTAATATATGAATAAGTAACTCAATTTAAATACAATATTTTGTAATATATGAATAAGTAATTCAATTTAGATACGATATTTTGTAATATATGAATAAGTAAATTTAGATATGATACTTTGCAATATATGAGTAAATAACTCAACAGAATATGATATTTTGTAATATATGAATAAGTAACTCAAATTAGATATGATACTTTGTAATATATGAATAAGTAACTCAA
>JAPMOR010107711.1:121205-151814 GCA_026543865.1 Argiope aurantia | reverse complement strand
ACTCAAATTAGATATGATACTTTGTAATATATGAATAAGTAACTCAATAGAATGTCTTATTTTGTAATATATGAATAAGTAACTCAATAGAATGTCTTATTTTGTAATATATGAATAAGTAACTCAATTTAGATATGATATTTTGTGACTACAAATATAGTTGTGTATCAATTTTTCCTTGAATCGATTGGGAAAAACGAGTCTAAAACACAAATTAAATTTTCACACACTAATAACGGCATGCCAGGGATTAATCGCCAAAAACTCGCCAAGGGTCACTTGTTAGAATAAGTAAAAATGCTAAATTTACGTCAAAGCTTATTATTTAGTAACTATTGTACATCAATGCTTTGCAAAGTGTTCGCTGGAAAAATGCCTTTTTCTTAGAAAGTATGCAAGAAAGTTTTGTGAAGGCCCCTCCCCTTGATTCTAAGAATTCTAAGTAGGCATAAGAAATCTGATGCACTGATAGGATAAACATATGACTCTCATGCCAATTATTTTGAAGACTAAAAATGAAAGGATATAACTTTTTATAATAAATATATTTTTTTCTCTACTTATACTTGTCTTTTTTATAAAGCATCAGATCCGGGGAAAAATATAATATTTTGTTTCCTTATTTAACCCTTGTATAATATTTTGTGGACTTATTTCATTTCCTTTTTGTTTCTGCGTTCATTATTATATTCATAACTTTTTCTCTGGCTTCTAAGAATAAGTTATTTATTTACTTAATATTGAGAGATATAAAACAGTGCTTATTTAGGAATTATTAATTATTCTTTTCTATAATATTTGCGAAAATGATTATACATTTATACATTTTAATGCTCAATATGCAATACAATTGGTGCAATAAATATTACATTTACTTTAAGCTGTATTAAAAGATATATTGCATTTTGCTACTGGATTTTTGTTTTTGTTTTGACTCAATAATTTAAGGCGGTTAGAGTTTTTATAGTGTGTTCAGTTTAGTTTAGTTGTATTAACGTCCCGTTTTAAAGCAACACTAGGTTATTTTGGGATGGATCTCTTATTTTGAACCGCGGTCAGATGACGAGGACGACATTTGAGCTGGCACTCAACTTCCACCTACCAGCTAGAATGGACTACCCAATAATTTCGCGAATAATCTCTAATAAAATATTATTCCCTTTCACCCTTGCATAAAAATTCAGAGCATGGAGCAAATTAGTAAACTTCTCAAGTACTCGAATATTTATTTTTAGAGCTCCCCTGCATAAATGTCATGGGTTTTGCATCAAAAGGTAGTGAACAGAACATGCATTTAAGCTCTTTTTTTTTACGACGAATTGAAATCAAACTTTGACACGGAGTTCTATTTTTAACATTATCACATACCAAATTTCATTTATCTAAGTCCTTATGGTTTTGAGTTATCGCGTTTATATAAGTACGAAATTACTGACGGACAAATGATCAATCCTTTGACAAATGCAATTTATAATTGATAAGTATATACAATTGTGATGGTGAAATTATGTACCAAATATCATTTATATTAAGTCATTAAGTTTCTAAATAATTGCGATTACAGATGAGATATTCGAAATTATAGATGATCAATTTCTTGTTGGATCTGGTTCAAAATTTGATACACATCTATACTTTAGATGTTTAATATATGTGCTAAATTTCATTCGTCTAGCTTTTTACATTTTGCCTGTGTTGTGTCAGTTTTTATTCGGACGGCTGTAAAACCAGGCTATCTCTGAAGAAATCTGATGGAAGTTTGCACATCTAGAGTAAAGGCTATAAACCAAATTTAATCCACCTACCTCAAAATGATTTTAAGTTATTGTGTTCTCAGACAGATATATATGTTTCCGAAAATGTGTTTTTTGAACTCAGAGAGGTCTGAAATTTGAAGATTCTTGAAAATCTCGAGTTTGAATGTTTTTATGAATACAATATTTTCTCTTTGTATATTTCATTGTAAGAAAAAACATTAATAATCCCGGAAATCTAGTAGGTCGCCAAATGTGGAAGTTATGAGGACAAAAATGTATGCTAAATTCAAAGTTTATCTCACTATATCTGTGAGTGTTGGCTTAATTTGCATTTCAGCGTCTTCATAAACAATAAGTTTCATTTAAAATGTCATAAAAATCCTTAATTTTGGTTTAAAAACCACTCATATACTTTCAAGTCTATTCCTTTTTTCTATTTTTCATATTCATAATCAGATAATACTCACAATTCCAAAAATGATTCATTTGTACGAGGTAAGTTCTGGAACTTAGGAATTCATAAAAGCCATAAGATAATTTTTAATGCAATTAAACTAAATTCATTTTCTGGTAGCCGTCTTTGGCGACCTTATTGATCACAGTTCCTAGATATAAGTATTTTTAAGCATTAATTTGTAATACCCATTAAAACCAATTAATTTTAATAGATTTGCAAGTTGTTTTTTTTAACATAAAAGTGTTATTAACAGTTCTTATAACATTAAAGTGCTATTAGCAGTTCTTATAATATTAAACTGCTATTAAAATTCTTATAAAATTTAAGTGTTTTAACAGTTCTTATAACATTAAAGTGCTATTAGCAATTCTCGTAACATTAAAGTGCTACTAACAGTTCTTATGACATTAAAGTGCTTTTAACAGCTCTTATAACATTAAACTGCTATTAAAATTCTTATAAAATTAAAGCGCTATTAACAGTTCTTGTAACATGAAAGTGCTATTAATAATTCTTTTAAAATTAAAGTGCAATTAATAGTTTTTATAACATTAAAGTGCTATTATAGTTCCTATAAAATTAAAGCACTATTAACAGTTCTTATAACATTAAAGAGCTATTAATAGTTTCTTATAACATTAAAGTACTATTAACATTTCTTATAACATTAAAGAACAGTTTCTTATAACATTAAAGTGCTATTAACAGTTTTTATAAAATACAGGAACTATTAACAGTTTCTTATAACATTAAAGTGCTATTAACAGTTCTTATGACATTAAGTGCTATTATAAAGTAACTATTCAGCAATTATTTTCGGATTGCAAATTGTCTTTCAATATATTATAAATTCCCTATCTAGTTCTTCACACAAATTGCGAGATAATGCATAGAACCTTTCTTCTTTAGTTTGGAACAAGAAATAAAATCATGAAATGAAACATGAAACAGCGAAAATGGCTTGTTCATAATAGAATTGAAAATTATTGTAGAATTTTATTCAAAAGAAAATTATTTTCAAAGATTTATTAAAATTTAGAAAGAAAATTGCATCAAAACTAAATTGGTATCATTAAAATATTTGTTTTTTTTAGGTTTTAAAACGATTAAAAAAATCCTGCAATAATACTTTTGGTCGGCACCTTGGAAAATCGCCAAACTATTGCTTAATTAATATTTAATTAAAATTTCAAAAAATTCACTTGAATTCGCACGTTCCTTTTTTTTTCAATGATGTGGCTTGGTGGTAAGATTTCGAGTTTGAGTTCGAAGAGCATTCACATTCGAGACCCAATTCCACCAGAGATCCACCGTATAGACGGAATTAGTCCACTTTAAATCATTCGTTCCCAAATCCCTCTCGCTTATAAGATGAGGAGGTTTGTTGAGGGTGGGCCACTCCAGATTTCGTTCTCTTCATCTGACCGCAGTTCGAAATTGCGGGATATGTCTCAAAATAGCTCTAGTACTCTCTTAAAATAGAATGTTAACAAAACTAAATCTAAACCAATCCTACAATCATGCCGAATTTGGTAATTACGATTCAAATGATCTGGTTAACGAAAGCATGAGAATTCACTCATAGAGTGGCGCGATTATCTTGTATTATCAGAAGAAGTGTAGAAAAAAGTAAAATTTTTCGAAAATGTGGCAATTTTATTCTAATAGTATTTATCAATAAGCAAATCATACAGAATAAGATCATCATGAGGGTAAGTTTCTTTCAAATTTTACCATTATAATGGTCTTTTAACGATGGTAAGTATATAGAATATGTCTAAGAAATGCTTTGTACTAAAAACAAGGATACTGATTTTAAGAAATAAACTCTGTTTCAGTTGGGCTAAAGATATCGACTGTATCTACTTGGGCAGAAAGCCTTAAGGAAAAGAGACAGACTGGTGTGGAGGGTTTGCATTGGCAATAAATATTTAGAATTTAGTATATGTGGAAGAAAAATCTCTGGACTTAAATGAAAAGAGGATTGTAAATGACTCCCAAAGGAAGGATATATAAGTACATACTTGCAAACTGTGAAATTATGAGTTCTAGACATGAAAGCCCATTTGTCTTGAGAGACAATTTAATGACCTGGCTTATCAGGTATTTTGAGTTTTGTGTTCAATAAATTTTGGAGCTTGGCAGTTTGTATTGGTTTCGAATAATTAACTTTTGACAATGTAAAGACGTGTTTGGTTTGAAGAAAAAGAAAGTATGAATGAATGGACTGTCACAAATTGGCGAAAAGGTCCTGTGAAAATAAAAAGCTGCTCATAAAAGAAATATTTGCTTTACGAAGTATTTAAATTAGTTTCTTTATATCAATTATTGAGGAAATTAGCATTATTGCTCAGGACTAAACTCTATTAACTTGTTTTCTTGTAAAATAAGTATACAAAAATAAAGCATAATATATTATTTAGTAAATAAAATTAATAGAACATTATTTCTCAGGTCTAAACTCTATTAACCTGTTTTCTTGCAAAAGAAGTATTCAAAAATAAAGCATAATACTTCCATAATCACACAAGATAAGATATTTTAAACCTAGATTTTGCGAATCTTAACATTACAGATCTATAAGCAGGATATGTGAAAAATAGGAAAAGAAATTGCGCATGTGGTTTTTACAATGCGCATGTGGTTTTTATGCGCATGTGGCTTTTACAATTTTACGACTAACATATACAGGATGTCACTGAATTAATGTTCGATTATTATACAAAGCTTATCAGATAGAATGTTATAACAAATACCTACAACCAACCAGAATACCATAGAACCTACAAATGCTCGTTATGATGCAGAGCATTCGATGGATTGGAATATGTATGTTTTTGAAAATATATTAATGTTACAAGAGAAATATCTACAGAATTTATAGGATGAATTTTATAAAAGTACTTAACTTGTACATTTAAAATGTTCTTGAAAATCATGCCCTTAAAAATCGTGCTACTAATATTCATAAGTTTCTGCGTAGAAATGATGCCAAGATAAAAAAAAAAAAACTCAGTTTTACCTATTGTCATTTTTTTATAATTGTTGAATTTTTCATTATATGGTTTTCTATGCTCCTGTGTATACTGGAAAAATATATATGATTTAAAAAGTAATATGTTTTTTTTTCATCAATATTATTTGTTATAACATGTAATTTGTGCAGAAAATGTATGTTCAAACGCGAATACTTTTTTCAATGATGATACATTATGAAAAATTTCTATAAAGTATTTATATATCTAGAAAAATATTTGCAGAATATATTGGCTGATTTTCATATTGATACTTTCGTTAGAAAAATTAATTTGAGTGTAAAGAAAAGGCGGTCTCGTAGACCGAACCTCCCCAGTTAAGTACTAAATTTTCACCTCCCCAGTTAAGGTTAATAATGAAAATCTTCAAAAGTTCTTATAACTAAGCCATGGCAAGTGCCCGAGACGTCTAGATATCACTGCTAAATAACCATCCCTGACAAGGCAAAAATTATATATATATATATATATATATATATTATTTCCACATATACGTAGTATCGATAATGTATAATAATCGTAAAAAAATTCGAACTCGAAATTTTGACAAACCTTCAAGTTTTAGACCTCCCTGAATTCGAAAAACACATTTTTTTAAAAATGTCCATCTGTCTATCTGTCTGTGACAAAGATAACTCGACAATTCTTTGAGGTAGAAAAGGTTGAAATTTTGTATAAGGTCTTTGCATCAAACATGAAGATTTCTTTCAAACTTTGTGTAAAATCTTTTCAGGGGAAGTTCGTCTGTCCGGTTGTTCGAATATAAGTTAATGCGATAACTACAAAACGAAAAGAGCTCGAAATATAAAATATGTTACATAGATTTAACATCAATTGCGCACACACTAGTCAAATGTTGAGCCAATCCAACAGGATGTTAGTTGTCGATCGTTCTGTACTTTCGCAAACATTTAAAAGCGATAACTCAAAAACGAAATAATTTAAATATATGAAATTTCGTAGGATATTTTGTTATTACAAGTGCAGTTTTATGTCAAATTTTGGTTTTGATGGATAGCGAAAAACGCCGCTGACACACAAATTCGTTTTTCGGATAATCTTAATCGCATTAATCGCCAGATAACTCACCAAGGATGACGCGATAGATACATGTAAAATGCTAAATTCCCGCAAAAAAGTATTTCGTAACTATTGTAAGCTAATGCCATGCGATACATGACAAGTTAATTAGAAGGTATGCAAGAAAGTTTTGGGGAAACCACTCCCACTGGTTTCTTGTTTACTTTTAGTAACAATTTTTCAAGCTTTGTATTATCAGAAAAAACAGGAGTTGGGATACCCATAATGCCTAAATTCCATTTCCAAACATATCTATCAAGCACATCATATTTTTTCGTTTTTGAGATAACACACGCCATGCATTCACTATTTTTAAATTATGGAATTTGAAGTAGCATGAAGGATTACAAAGTGACTTTAAACAAGGAGAGTGCAAAGAGGGAGGACAAGGAGGGAGGTAGTCACCTCGCCTTCAAATATTCTGTCTATATCCTGGGGAATTTTTAAAATTCATGCTTTCCTCTACGCTATCAATTCATCTGAGGGGCAGAGAATCTTGTAGGAAACAGAATCTGATTCATTACATTTGACAACTCCCTTTTGCCCTTCTGTCACCTTTCATTTTGTTTGTTCTTTTCACAAAAGTTCGGTTATGTTTCGGATTAGAAGATATTTCCTTTTTATTTTATTTCAGCTTTGAAATTGATGGGACAGTTTATTTTTATGACATTTTGCACATAGCAAGCTTTTTGTTTCAAATTCCCTATCCTGTAGCCGTTCTAATAATACCATTTCCGTTATAGTAACTGTTTGTTTCAAATGAATGTATCACTACTGAATATTGAATTAAAAATCTCTTCAGAAGTGTGGAAGTTAGAAACTAAACTTCTTGTTTCAGTTGAATTGAAATGCCCTCTATTTACGGGTAAAGAAACAGATTGCGACATGGGATTCTTATGTGAATATTATTTGTATTCTTTTTCTGTATCTCTCGTTCAAATTTGTAGCAAGAATTTGGAATTATCGTGTATAATAGAATTAGCACCCATTGGAGGGGGGGGGATCACCTCAAAATTGAGGATGAGGAGCTTCCTATATGTTGGTTGGTTTTCACCGCCTTGTGCGTGCGATAGGGGATTTACTACCTCCCACCGATGACCCTTCCCTAGAGAAGAGTTGTGCCATGGCTATTGATGGCTCTTAAAATTCAACCACACTTTCCACCTGTGTTGCTGTTGCTGTGGCCCGGTCATTCAGTTTTATACGTGTACCTATATGTGGGTCAGAGTATTGTTTGCCAACGGATTCTAAAACCTTCCGTGCGTTTGAGCAAGCGTTAAGATGGGTTTAATTTGGCAAAGTAGGGGTGAGAAGAAAGATCGGAGGATATGTTTACATTTAACAATAAAGTAAATTCCGGAAATGGAGCACATTCTTCCGTGTTTCACCCTTAGTGAGATAGAACTACCGATAAATTGTCGTCTCAGAATATTGAAACGAACAGTAGAACAGTTAATCAGACAATTATTTTAGCTTACATTTTTTTTAAATTAATATTTTATTCATAAAATATTAAATTTTTTTTTAATAAATTACAATTTCTTTTTGGTATCTTAAAGAATTATAAAAATAGATTGTGAATTATGTCTGATTTTTTCAGGTATATTTTATTTCAAATAATAAAAATCTACAGAATGAACTTGATGTGAAATCAAGTTCCTAAAAAAACAATCAAAACCATTTTTACCTACTCACAACATTAGCAGACAATGTGTAGATAAATAATTGCTTTGGGACATTGTTCATTTAGTTGTCCCTTGGGAAATATATCATCAGCTGTTTTCGATTCCTCGGCAGTTGCTTCTTTTCATCTGCAGACATTACTTTTCATCAACACGCCCTAACTCCATTTAAACATTTTTGACCACTTGCTTGGGAATATGAATGCTCATCATTCCATTATGGTCATTAGAATACAAAAGCAGTATTCTCTTATCTGACATCATTAACACTCACAGACGATTTTATTGTTAATCCTCTAGAGTAAAATTAATAAATGACCACGTTTTTCAGGTGACAACTGGACCAGCCCATTAAGAAAACCTTCAAAGTGCTTAAAATACACCATTTGATGTTGTGCCAGAGCAATAGCTTATCCGTGTGATTCCATTTCTGACATTTGTTAATATTTGCTTT
This sequence comes from Argiope aurantia, assembly GCA_026543865.1. Taxonomy (NCBI): domain Eukaryota; kingdom Metazoa; phylum Arthropoda; class Arachnida; order Araneae; family Araneidae; genus Argiope; species Argiope aurantia. The sequence continues at coordinate 143,349 of JAPMOR010107711.1, read as the reverse complement.
ATCTTTTCAGCAAGAGGAGGTCTGTGACATTTCTGCCTAAAGCCATATTTAGATCAAGTCTTGCCATAATTTATCGTCCACAGGGAATAAAGAAATGAATTGCTTGGAAGAGACCATGCTGAATGCACTTGCTGCAATTTCTTATGGAGACACATTAATAATAAGGACGGACAATACCTATTTCATTCGTTTTTACCATGTCCATTTAGAAAAGTGCGTCCGCCATTGGAGATGAATGAATTGTCCTTTCCTTGCTTGCCTATTGTTGGTGGTTCTGTATTATTTGGTAGGTGTGTAAAGCAACGTGACATTGAAGATAATGGTGTGACACTCATGATTAATAGTGTGGAGCTAAGATTATGCCTCTCTTGTAACAAAATGATTGAAAGATTGCCATTAGTCGGGGGAAATAAAATGTAATGTTTTTCATCAGAAGAAACTGCAATTTGTGTTTGTTATTGAATTTCTTGGACATTATCATAGTATTGATCGTGATTATCATAAGAAGTGTTCAGAAAATTCTCATAAGATTGTCTTCTTTTAGACCCGATAAAGTTTCTGAAATAAAACAAAATTGGGATGCAAAGCTTTTGCTGGACAATTTCTGAAACTATATTCAATTTTTGTTTTATAGTTTCCTCCGGTTAAACTTTTAGTTCTTTTTTTAGCTATGATTAATGAATTAGGGCTTTTAATTTTAAAATTATATTTGAATTTTAGGATATCGTTTTCAAAATTTCTTTGTGCGCAGATAGTAAAATGGTTTGGAACCCAAAGAAAAATTCAGGAGAACCAAAATTAGAAGTCATTTCCATAAATGGTCCCAAGCGCTTTGACACCGAAATTTGATGTCAAAATAATATGGCAAAATAATTTGAAGTGCGTGTCTTTGTTATGGATTAATTGCAATGAAATGAAAAACTTTAAATCAAAAATCGACAAATGATATTTTCTAAGATTTAATTCCTTTTAAGGGAATAATTTATTTCAAAATTTCAAAAACACAGTTAATCAAAAATTATTCCTTTGGAAAAAAAAATTATACGAATATATATTTTTTGATAGAAGATTCTAAATGAAAATAATTTATATCTTGAAACAAAAATTAGATTTTAAATATAAATTATATGTTGAAATTAACTATCAAACAACAAATTTACTATATTTTAAGAATCGAAACATCCCTTTCCCTAAAAATTACGAATACATCTCTTTCATGCAAGAACTACTTAATTGGAAATTCTTAAAATAAATTACTTGAAAATTTTGCCGGAAACATGACATTTCATCCAACATTTGTACTTCTGAGTGCAGAAAAACCAAAGATTATTTATTACCCATCACTTTCAGTAATGTTTCATCATTCATATTACCTCCTCAATGCAAAACCATCTGATAGTTCAAATTGTAAACATCGCTTTAAATTAATTCTGACTTTGTCAACTGCAAATGAAAAATTTTAATTCATTTGCAATTTTTTCAGAAAATTGTAACTTCATATGCTCATCATTTTGCTATTGATATTTAACTCTTCTGAATATTGATTATGAACGCTCTTTCAGCGGATATCAATCAATATCGTTGAACGCTCGATATTCAAGTCTTCAATACTATTGAACGCTCTTTCAACGGTACTATGCAAAAGCATCGACTATTTCTGTGTAATTAAGTCTCCTATTCTTTAAATTTGATTGACTAATTACCCAAAGCGTGTGCTTTATTCACTAGAGACGCTAGCCCAGATGGAAATTGGGCTTAGAGGAATTTTCTGAGATCTTTTAAAGAATGTTGGTGTATAAAGTTTTTCAGTAGATATTTGGTAAGAGGGATCTTCTTTTGTATATCAAACTCTTAAGAACACGCGTTGACATTACGGTTTTTGAAAGGATTTGGAATTTTTCTACCTTTAAAAGAGAAACTTTTTTTTTGTATTCTGTAGTTCCTAATACCGAATTGTATTAGGAATAAGGAGATTAAACTTTTCCTGGATGTAATAGTCTTTAACATTAATTTCAATGACACATTTGATGGTATATACTTTCATGATCAAATTGTTTCGTGTGTACAATGACAACTTTAACAATGTAAATATTAATGATATCATCTTCAAATTGATCTCAATTTTGTAATACCCGTATTCCTAAGTTGAAATACGGTTTTTTCGGTATTCACTAGAAATTAGGAGTAATAGATGTATTATATCAAAAAAATAAAGAACAGAAGAATTCAAATACTGTGGATATAGAAACTCCGGATTCCGATTTTATAGAGAGTGAGAGGGCTATTGACAATGTTGAAGAAGATATTGCTAATGAGGATGAAATATTAACCCATCAAGAATTGCTTCCTATAATTTATAAAGTTCTAAAGATGGTTAAAATATTTAAATGTTCCGCTACAAAAAAAAATGCCATACTACAAAAATATTACTAACTGAAAATAAAACAGAATACGTGTTAATATTAAATTCTAAAACACGTTGGAATAGTTTACTCCTAATGCTGGAACGAGTTTTGAAACTGAGAAATCCAATCCAAAAAGCAATAATTGACTTAAACCTGTAAATTAATTTTTGAGATAGTGAATTCGACTCAATACCCAGAATTGTATCAGTTCCACTTCCAATAAAACTGGCTGTTGAGGCATTATGTCGGAGAGATTCTAATTTTTTAACAGCTTAAGCAACAATAAATTTCATGTTGCAGTCACTGAAAGAATAGCACACATCACTATCTGAAGAATTATATATTACATTGGAAAATCGCACAGAAGAAATACATACCGAAATAGAAAATGTTTTATGGTATTTACATGATTATAATGATTTTAAAATTGAAAATGAAAAAAAAGAAAAGAAAAGAAACAATTCAAATCTGATTAAGTTTGATTATAGCAAATTTTCGAAAAATTTTTTACCCACACACCTATCCACATTCAGAAGAATTCGGTGCAGTTATCGAAGATTATGATAACACTAATGTCGATAGTGGAAAGGAATTGTCTCTTGAACAAAAATTAGAATTAGCAATAAATAAAAAAAATTCAACGAACCAAAATACAATACAGAAGTCAGTTATATCCAAAACCATCCGACGAGAAATCGATTTATTTGAAGATGAGGGATTTAGAGGTAAATACTTGGAGAAGTATATCGCGCATTGCTAATAGTATCACCAACTAGCGTAGATGCCGAAAGAGAGTTTTCGACAGCTGGTAATTTTTGCACAAAATTACTTTTCAGGCTTAATGACCATACAATTGATGCATTATGTTTTTTAAGGTCACATTTCAAAAATTTGTAATAGTACCACAGACTGAATAGTGATATTTACACTTTTTTGTGATTTAAATAAATAAGTTGTTTCTTTACTTTTCTTTGATTCTTTATATGCTGTTATAATTTATAAGTTATAAAATTATTTTTTGTGATATTTACTCTCTCTTATAAAACTGGCAAATAGAACAAAGAAATACCCGTTTTTTCTTTCTTTTTCGAAAATTTCTAATACCGGTATTAAAACCGGTATCCCGGTATTAAGATCTAAAAAATACCGAATATAGGTATTGAAATTTTGGTCCGGTATTGCAATCCCTACATATCTCCTATGTCTGGTGGATTGGCTGATAGATAAGAATGGAAATTTAATCAAATCGTAGGAGCTTTAATATAAATGGATCGTTCTTTTGGGATTTTTAAGCATGCTTGATATTACTTTTTGCATGTTACTAACTTGATAACCACAACTTCTTAATCACAGTTAACATTTTCACTTGTCAATATGGCAGAGCAAAAACGAAATAATTTTGAATTAATGTTTTGCACCTGGGGTTGTATTACTCAATCATACATTTTATAGTTTTTAAATATTGGGGAACAATATTTTACAATAGTAATTTTACATAATTTTTAAAATAAAATATAATATTATGAAATATATGTCCAAAATAATATTTTAAAAACTTATATAGAACACCAAAATTTAAATGATTAAAGAAAACTTTTCTTTGATTTACAAATTTTATTTGATACATTGTTACAAATAAATGATTTTGATTCTGTTCTTACTTACTCTGTTCACAAGTTTAAATGATAATGGATTTAATAATAACTTTCTGCAATAAAAATTGCTATCTCCCATTAATAGTTGAAGTATTAGGTATTCAAAGTGGATATACACTTTTTTGATGCTTTGTAAATAATAAATCAACAAACATTATATTTAGTTAGTACACGTAGTAATAATGATACCGCTGTACCTAGTAGACTGGCAAATAGAACTAGATAACAATTTCCAAATTCCATCACATCGTGGAGGCTTTTATGCAAATGGGTCGCTCTTTTGGGATTTTTAAGCATGCGTGAAATTAACTTCCCTTGCAAGTTTTAACTTCCTAATCACAATTAACATTTTCACCTGTCAGCGTCGCCAAGCACAATGGAAGGTATTTTAAGTAAATGCTTCGTACTCGGGGAGGCAGTGCATATATTAGCACCCCATCACTCAAGTCGAGCTGTTTGGAAAATAAGTAAAACTGAAACATCTGATTAAAATTCGGAGGACAGGCCCGACGTCGAGGTGATTTTTCCTCTGCTTCTAATAATAACACTTTTAGGGCTTATTTGAAAAAGAAAATGTGTCACTTAGGGCTGGGTGTGGTCAAAGATGATTCCCCAGGTGGTTGACGTCACGATCCAGTGCGTCCCACACAAATAGGAGACCTTTTTAATTCATGGGTTGAAAGACCTGAAACCTTATTATCTGCCATTTTTGTCCATTTTAGAGATAAAAGAATATAAAGTAAATTGCAGGAATTACTGTTTTTGTGAGAGAAATAGAGCAAAAAAATGGTGATTTCTATGGAAAATGACAGGATTTGATTTCCGTGTAAAACTCTTTTAAAAAAACGAAACTTGTGTAACTAATTTTAATGTAAAATATATTTAACGTTTCGTGTTTTTATGTCAACACTAATATTAAAGAAAAAAATTAATTTTAAACTATTATAAATCAGAGTCAATTATGGAAATTATTTTTAAAATTTTTATTTTAAAAATATAAAACACTGAATTTGTCCTTTGCTTCTGATTATAGTTATAAGAATAGTATCGACGATTGTATTTAAGTGATGTTTGAAGAAATATTTTTATGATTTTAAATGCAATTTCAGAAAGAAAAAAAAAAGATTTATCAGTAAAAAAATTTTCTATTACATTTTATTTTCATAGATTACTTACCCATGTATTAGAAGAAATGTATGTAATTTCATATGAACACAATATAAATATCGGCTAGTGCCTAAGTTAAAAGATTTAAGCATTTTTTACACTTATAACAATAAATTGCACAAGTTTCAGCTCAAAGAGGGTTTTTTCATGACTAATCTTTTAATTTATCTTTAAACCTGCATGACTTTTAGTATTATTATGTCCTTATTTCAATTCAGACCCTAGAAAATAATTTTAATAACAGATTAACTAAAAATTTGAAAATTGATTTATCTGCCACATTTGAACGCAAAACATTTTCATGAACCCGCATTTTGAGAAAAATGAAAACAATTTTTAAATTTATTTCATTTTGAAATGAATTTATTTTTTTCTGGAAAATGTCCTTTGAAAATAATACATTTCCCAGTTCGTCTTTGTTTTACAAATCAGTATTTTCACTTGGATGAGTGATATTTTTACACTTGTAACAAACACTAAATGCTCATGAATTTTGAGGGTTATTTTTCTCGACAAATCTTTTAATTTATCTTTAAGTATGCATGACCATTACCATTATTATGCCATATTTTAATTCAGATCCTAGAAAATATTTTTAATAACAGATTGAATAAAAGTTTGAAAATAGATTTCGCTCTCATATTTGAACGAAACTCATTTTAAGAAACCCACATTTTGAGAAAAATGAAAACAATTTGTAATTTAATTTTATTTTCAATTTTTTTAACAATTTTATTCTGGAAATATCTTTCGAAATATATGCATTTTCCAGTTCATCTCTGTTTTTCAAACCAATCTTTTCACTTTAGATGTGTAAATTAATTTCTTTAAACTTTTAATAATTTGAATATTTCCTTTCTCACTTTTATATTTTAATGTATTTTTGCATCTGGCATTTAGTTTGCTGACTCAGTAATTCTAAAAGATTGAACAGGTCCTTGCACAACTAATTGGGAAGTAAATGGTAGCTTGTTTGGAACATTTTTCTCTAGATTGAAAATGGACATTTGGATATATTATTAAGACGTTTGCGTCGTTTGTTTTAATCGGTAACTATAATAGTGATGAAAAAACAGAGTATAATAATATTCAAACTGATTCAGTTGATTGATGGCGATAATTAATTGACTAAATTTGCAACTTAGTCACGGATAAATATAAACTGATAAGGAAAGTATTTCGAATCAACATCTTGTATTAGCCAAATAAAATTAAATATTAACAAACTGAAATGGTGAATATTTATTCCTTATCCTAGAGTTCCGAATTTCATTTTATATCAGTATGATTTATTTAAGTGACTTAATTAATTTTTTATATGCCCCAAAACTTAAATAAAAATAATTTTGAGATTTTAAGGAAAACGTTTTTGCGAAAAGATAATAAAAGAAACATAAATTTTCAACCAACAATTACCTTACCTGTTTTGAACCAACAATTACCTGAAATTAATATCTGACGATTTTGCATTTCTTATGCGAATTTCTTGATTTCTATAAATTCAAACGAAATTCCTACTAGTGGGATTTTTCTGTCCGGTGTCTGAATATAATTTAACTGCATAACTTAAAAAAAAATGGTAGATTAAATGAAATAAAAGTACAGATAAATAAATTTAGCCCGCATTAGAATATAAAATGGAGATTTTTATCAAATTTGGTGCCAAATCTGTTAAAAAGTTGAACGTCTTTTGATTTGTATTTTCGCAAGCATGTAAACGTAACGAATTAATGAAATTCTTTATATGAACTTGTGAATACAAAAGTAATTCCTTGTCAAATTTTAATTACAATCTTCAGAATAAAAATATGTTCAAAATACATGTTAGATTCAAGTCAAAGATTAAATTCAAATGCTGTTCTACAAATACTAGATTTGATTCATATATTGTAACTTATGTTCACCAGAGTCATGCAAGGTATCGGGACGTTGTACAAACTTTTATGTTGGAATAGAAGGATATTCTAATCTTTATTCGAGACTATACGAGAAAGTTTCGGGAAGACAATTCCCATGATTCTGTAATTTTTATGTTTTTATTTCTTTCTGCCATTTTAATTGTCATAAACGTACTGAACATTATAACATTCAAGACTGAAAAATTAAACTAACAATATTAAGCATTCAGATGGACAAAGAAAGGAATTCGATATAAAAAAGGAAAATATAACTTTATAAAAATTTTTTCCAGGAGACGCTGAAATTTTGATTCCTTGGTTTTTTTTTTAAATCTGGAATCGCCGCAGGTTAGAGACACAAAAGCGCAAATTTGCTCCCGGCTTTAATTATCTTAGTTTGTGCCGTATTTATTTTGCTTTTACATTTAAGAAGAATAATTTCATACATAATTATTAAGAATAATTTTTCTTTTGAATTACATTAAAATTAAAAATTATTTCAGGGAATTCAAGGAAATGCATCTAGTTTAAATTAACACAGCCTGTTTCAGATTATTACGCTATTTTGTGAGATATTATATTATATTATTTAATATTCAATAGTATTTTTCTCATTTTAATTATTGTTTAATGCCATATAAGATTCTGTAATATAGTTTAAAATTAAAAAAATTTTGCTTTTAAATATGCCCCCCCCCCCCCCCCCCAAGGAAAAGCATTTTCGAAAAATTTAAATGGAAAAATCCCCAAAAAATGCTTCTGATTTTCCAGAGAGTTATATTAAAACATTGCATTTTGAGTGTTAGCAATATCAAAACATTACAAGCTTTCCAGTCAAATAAGAAAACTTTAATTAATTTTATTTGGATCATAGGTGAATCAATAAAATGGAATAAAAAAAAATCCAGAATTTCAATTCCTATAATTAGATGTCCTTAGCTCCGAAGTTATATTTCTGTATTTAGATCATGCACGCTTCCCGAATGATTTTAATAACTTTTCTAAAAATAACTTGAAAGATAATTCACAAATTATCTATTAGAAGAAAACTCGTTGTTTGATACCTTACTTGTCTCTGTAATTATATTTCATTTTGAAGGAGAAAGGAATATCATCATCTAGATATGGTTTTTTTGCACATTGCAATTACACAGTTTTGTTACACACAATTTTATTCTTTTCACTAACATATAGGATATATTTTGCGATCTTTGATTATGAAATATCAGAATATTCACTTGCAATAAAAATATATATATATATATATCTTTTGACCAGAAAAAAAGGGAAAAATCTATAAAAAGAAAGTGGAGAAAAATGGTATGGCTGAAAAAAACTGGATGAAATTTGGTATTCAATTCGACATGTAAATAGTATATATCTTTACAAATGTGGGAGGAACTGAAATAAGAAAAGTCTGTTTCTCCGCATGTTACTTATGACATAGAAGTTTAGTTTAGTTTAGTTTAGTTATATTAACGTCCCGTTTGAAGCAACACTAGGGCTATTTTAGGACGGACCTCGTAATTTTGAACCGCGGTCAGATGACGAGGATGACACCTGAGCTGGCACCCCCCTCTCCACACCACACCACACCAGTGGGTTATGACATAGAAGAAAACTGTAGCAAGCTAGTTAAATACAATCTGGTACATTATTGATATAGCGACTTTAAAATATTAAAAATTGATGCATTTGTAATAAACTTCGAGCTTTCTCTTATAAATAATATTAATTTAGTCATGTCGGATAATAATAATATCATTTCGCTGAAAAAATACTTATTACAACGAAAGAAAGCATTATTTTAAATTATTTTGCATGGCACATATGGAATTATTTGATAAATTCCCTCAAAAGTGACAAAATTCATTTGCTAATAAAATTGGTGAAATCGCTGCTAGTTGTTTTGGATGGTGTACTAGCAAAATTTCCCTTTACAATAACTCTCGAAACCAAAGAATAGTGATGGGGGAGTGACAACTGACGGTTAAGGGTATAAAAGTTTGCATGAAAAAAACAGCAAGAGTGGTCTCCTCAAAGCATTCTCGCATAATCTCTCATAAAGCTGTTATCCCACAGAACTACCTACCTGGCATTGGTGTCCAATAGTAACGAAATGTTAACCTTTGGCGTGAATTTAGAATTTTTACTGAATATATCGTGCCATCCCTGGCGAGTGTTTTGGCGATTAATTTCTGCCATGCCGTTAATAGTATCCGAAAATAGAATCCATAAGTTCAGCCACATTTTTGTCAGCCAATTGAAACAAAAATTTGACACGAAATTGCACTTGTAGTCACAAAATTTTATACCTGATTTGATTTATGTATGTCACTGCGTTTTTGAATGATCGCGTTTGCATGTTTCAAAAAGGACAGACCGACAGACAGTCAAGCCCTTCTTAAATTTCACTTAAATATTGTAGGTGTCTGCGAAATCAGTATTGTGATTGTAGCAGCTGGACTTGTGGAAGCAGTCAACGTTTTCCTCTATAGTGAAAGGACAGGATCTATCGTTCCGTTTTCTAGTTCGTACCCTTATTCATTCTTGTTTTCCGTTGCAAGCAGTGAATCTATCAATGATACACAAATTGACACAACTGAAAAATGAGGTACAATTATCTAAAGGATGATTAAAGTAGATGTAGATAAGTTCTATGAGAATGAGGGAAAATTGTTAAAGCTTTGTGGAACTCATAAGTACTAAGCCTTATACAGTAAAAAATATTTTACTGAGATATCATCGTTTATTCATAGGTATAAAATAAATTGTGTCTGCTTAGGGTCCAGACAAATATATCGAATTTACAAGTATAAAATTTGGAAAAGTCATGGGAAAGGTATAATATGATGACCAATCAATGCGCCTAGATGACCTAATTTTAAAAATTTTATGAAGATTTTTTTTTAATACTTAAGAATAATTTGTATTGCTTTCGATGTATTTTTACGTATATGTATACGCTACATATTTTTGTATTTCATACGTTTTTACCAGTATTCTATTCAATGAAGAAAAAATTATTTAAAAAAAGAAGATAATTATTTTCCTTTCCAAAGAATTTTTTAATTAGTTCTGATATAATTTATTGCATTTCGGGAAAATTTTAATATTGGTCATCTTCCCAAGAACATATAAAATTTAAATTAATAAAAATAAGTCAATTATATAGAGGCAAATAATATGAAATTAACAATACCTTCGTTTTTTAAATATAATTTAAATTGTAATAGCATCATTTGCAAATAACTTTCTAATACCATGTCTCACTCTTCTTTTGTTTTTAGTTATTTATTTCGATAATTATCGTCTGTAGTCATTAAACGATACCAATATTACAAAAAAAATATTTATTTCAATTATTATCATCTTTAGTTCAGCAAACGATATCAATATTACAAAAAATAAACATGTAAAATTATAGTTATTTTCTACTTCATTTTTATCATTTTATATTATGTTTTTCTAGTTTTAATTTCGATATTATTTATCATATTAAAAGCAATGTCAGGCTAATGTTGCTATAATAGTCTATCATAAAAAAACAAAGGATGTTAAAAATGTATATAATATTCTTTCAAAGCGCCTGTGAGAAAATACAGTAACTGTCTTAATAAAAATTATAGTTATAGAATATTATTTTATTAAAAATTTATAACGTTAGAGGAATAAAGTTGCTAGGAAATTAATTTAGCTACGTTGAGAGTTGAATTCCCGAAAGAAATCAAATTTGGGTCAAACAATATTTTAAAGTGGAGTAAAACTGCTTTTTAAAAATATGCTGCTTTATTTTTGAGAAAAAAATGAAATTTTGATTAATTTTTATCGCACATTTATTTAAAAATATTATAAAGCCCTTTTATGATGAATATTTTCTTTCAAAAATTAGAAATATTCCAAATTTGGTAACTCTTAAACTTGTACCGGGTTTTGAATAATTTTTGCTTCATATATATTATTACAGAATGCGTAAATCAAATGAAAATATCTTACTAAGAACATATAAAAAGTACAATTTATGTAGCCCTGTTAATAAATAGAAAGAAGGAAATATTTTTCATAAAAAATAATTAAATAAGAGAGAAAAGAATTCAAACATTAGAAATAAAATTTTTCTTCAATTGGAATCTGATCTTTCGTGATTGCATCATATGAGTAAAATCTGAAAACAAATATTGCATTAAAATTTCATAAAAATTGTAAAAAAAATTGTGCTAATCGAAAACTGTCACTGATTTCACTCTTGATTTGGTATGAAGAGTGCAGTCCTTGATTTAGTGTGAAGATATGCTCGTTTTTATAAAAAAATATTAAATAAAAATGAAAAAAATTCAAACATTATAAATAAAGTGTTTTTTTCAATTTTAATCAACTCTTCCATGATTGCATCATATAACCTCAAAGCAAATATTGCATTAAAATTTCATAAAAAATTGCAAAAATATTGTGCTAATCGAAAACTCTCACTGATTTTACTCTTGATTTGGTATGAAGAGTGAAATCCTTAATTTTATATCAAGATATGCTCGTTTTCATAAAAAATAATTGAATAAAAAATTAAAACATTAGAAAAAAAATTTAATTTTAAAAAAAAATTAAAATTAGATCTTCCATGATTGCATCATATAACCTCAAAGCAAATATTGCCTTAAAATTTCATAAAATTTGCAAAAATATTCTGCTAATCGAAAACTGACACTGATTTCACTCTTGATTTGGTATGAGAAGTGCAATCCTTGATTTGGTATCAAGATATGCTCGTTTTTATAAAAAATAATTAAATAAAAAAAATTCAAACATTAGTAATAAAGTTTTTTTTTTCAATTTCAGTCTATTCTTCTATGATTGCATCATATAACCTCAAGGCAAATAGTGCATTAACATTTCATAAAAATTGCAAAAAGATTCTGCTAATCGAAAACTGTCACTGATTTCACTCTTGATATGGTATCAAGAGTGAAATCCTTACTTTGAATCAAGATATGCTCCTAATGCATGTCACTTTCGCATTTTAATTTCCCTCAAAGAGACCAAAAATGGCGGTGAGAGATGATTCAGTTTTTCGACGTAATTTTACCCATCTTTATTCTTCTCATGGAGATATTCTTTAGCTCTCAAGTCACGTGTGTCACAGGGCAAAACCGAATTAAACTGCCCGCCATAATAGTCACTAGATTTACAAAACCGTGCTTTGAGAGCATGCACTGATAACGATCTGCACGCAGTTAACTATTAATTATTCGCATTAACTATGTGCATTTAAAATGGTAATCCGAATCTATTCAAAATTTTGTGACATAATAAATTGAGGAGTGAAATTTTTCTTAATGTAATTCGTTAGGATTTGAGGTTGGAGCTTAATTTGTCCAACCCACACTATATAAATAAGTAACAACATTAATGAAATGGTCATAAATTTCAGTAAAGAACTATTTAGTGCTTTGACTACTAAATACGAGGCATATTTAAATTTTTCTTAGTTAAGTGAGCTGTTTTAATTTATATCTTCCAACATAGTTTATATATCTTATAATCTCAACTATTGAAACCCTTGGCTATGAGAATTTATTTTGAAAAGTAAGTTTAGAAATGCTCTTTCGTTTACAAAAATATTACGTAAAAAATCAGTAGAATTAAAAAAAAAATATTTTAGAAAAAAAGGATTTTGGTGATTAATGACAGCACAAAAATAAATTAGTATCTCATCAAATTCATAACAATAAATTTTTAGCATTATTTCGAAATTTATTTTTCATCTATTTTTTTTGGATTTACTCTACAATATATAGAATATTGCGGAGAAGAACCTTTTATTACACACATTGGAGTGTTGTAAAGAAGAACACTCTACATATTGGAATATTTTAGAGAACACTCTACAATACATATTGGATTATTTGAGAGAAGAACACTCTACAATACATATTGGAATATTTTAGAGGATAACACTCTATAATACATACTGAAGTATTTTAGAAGATAACATTCTACAATACATATTGGAGTATTTTAGAGGAAAACACTCTACAATACATATTGGAGTATTTTAGAGGAGAACACTCTACAATACATATTGGAGTATTTTAGAGGAGAACACTCTACAATACATATTGGAGTATTGAAGATACGACCATTCTACAATACATTTCAGAGAATTAAATAGGAGAACCATCTGCAGTACACAATGGAAAATTAAAGAAGAAAACACACTCCAATATAGGGGAAAAGGGAATAAATGTAGTAATGTGAGTAAATACGCAATAAAATATATAACATAAATTATAAGTTCAAGGATATTAAATTACGACATGTTTAATTTAATAGAGTTGGATGAATTTTAAATTATACAACAGCATAATACTACGGAATATAACAAATTTTTATGAATAATCGAATTCGGCAAAGTATTATAAGAATTCGGACAGCCTAAAAGTGAATAGATAAAAACTACTAAGATTGAAATAAAGGAGAAAAAAAATAGAAATATAAAACAAAACAGTGCGTTGTGTTATAAATGTAAAACAGAACATATTTACAACACAGGTGAAATAAAGTCTAGGCCAAAATGAAAAATTAGTAAATCAAATATTGAAGAACAAACAAAAAATCCAGGAATTACACATACACACACTTATAAATATATGTTTATAAATAAGCTACATGTTGAAAAATATCTGGTTCTTCAACGGAAATAATAATGTTGTTAACCGTTTAATTGTTTTGCCCGAGTGCCACATGTACATCGATTTCTCGCATTTTGATAGTTGTAAGCAAAAAATAAACATTCATAACGATTATAATTCAATGTTAAAATTACTTTGAATATATAGGAAAGTCAAGTATTCAATGGATTCCCATTTGAATCAAAATAAGAAAATATTCCCAAAATAGAAGGGGTCATTTTATTAGATAGTAAAGAAAATAAAACAGTTAAGTGGTAAAATAAATAATAAGTATTAACAATAAACTTTCATGGGGTATTGATATTTATTTTAAAAATATAAATACAGAAATAAATATAATTTATACATATTTCTCACATCTTCAGTTCTTAACCTTACACTCATATATGCATAAATTAAAAAAAAAGTATTTAAGAAAATAAATTTATAACTAATAAAAAAAATAAAAAATCTGAACTATATGATTTCCATGAATATATTTTACAATCCGAAATAGCCTACTACTCAGTCAATGGAAAATTTAATTTTTAAAAGAAAAGCTTAGTATCTACAGTCCAAAAAATTTGATTTACAATTTTTTCGGAACCTCATAAAACATTCTGATCTATGCAGTGATAAGATGTTTTTTTAAAATTGATATCATAATTAATTCGACCTTTTTTTGACGTAGCACCTTTCTTTCTTTCTTTGTAATTACAATATAAGGTTTTTCGAAATCCTCCAAGTCTTTTATTAAGGTCATATATCAAGTTTCATATGTCCAGCTCAAAAGAATTTTTTAAAACTTTGTTTTTCGAACTGAGCGTCGTCGGGAGATCTGAAACGTGGAGATTCGTAATAATCTCTAGTTTAGTTTTATTGTCCATTACAATAATTTTTTCTATATTGCGTATACTAGAAAATAAAATGTTCCACGACGAAAGCAATGGCCATTTATTTTGAATTCTTCTAATTAGAAAGTTCAGATAAAAAAATGTTAATTCTAATACTTTTCACATCAAACTTTATAAAGTAATATTTTTTAAATTAAATAATTCAGTATTTCAATTTTTGCCACAATACATATATTTTCAAAAACATTTATCGTCATCTGTGAAGGTGAAATCCGCAGTTTTCTCCTCTTTTATAGATTACAGATGTTATAATAATGAGTTATAATAAACCTTTACTGTATTCACAATGATGTTTCATGGTAATTCATATTTGGTACAAAGTTCAGTAATATCGATTGTTATATATGGAGTTTATTGAAATTCCTTTATTTGAAATATCATTTAAATATGACGATTGTATTGTTACAAATCAGTAATATTGATTCTTTGCGCAATTAATCTTAAGAAAATAAGATTTATAGATATTCTTAATGAATGCTTATTGGATACCAATCAATACACCCTAACCTTTGGCAACAAATTTTGAAAAGAAAAAATATAAGTTCTAGAAAACACAAGAATTTTCGTGATACCTCTGTTGTCAGAATTTATTTTAGATTCATCTTGGAAATCTGAAAGTCTTTCATGCAGATAATAAAAATGGAAGACATATAAAACAAATCAGTCGACTGAATTCTCTATTCAAGTGTTGAATGCAGATCTCTAGTTTTGGTGAAGAGCGATTTTCTCTGTACTAATGTGTTTTTATTTATGTAATTACTGTCTTTGTGTATGCTGCTATATATTTAGAAACTTGTGCCATTGTTTTCTTCGGGAAAGAAGCGCCACTGACGATTATCGAGTTAGCCAAACTTCTCAGGTATGATCATGAGATGATTTCTTAAAAAAATGTTCCGAAGATATGGTCGGATGCTCCTCTATTTCCATACATATTAGTTTTACTGGTTTTCTATACGTTTTTCATAAAATGCCGTAATATTTCGTCATATATCTAAATCTAGGACGATGTTAGAAACTTGGTGTCTTATATATAATAATTAAATACCACAGTTTAGATTTAAAAAGGTTCAAGATCCCGATAATACGTTAGAATAATATTCATTTTGTGAGAGTTAAGCTAGAAAGTAAATGAACATAGTCACATATCTTGTGACTATGTTCGGGATGATTTTTTTAGAAAACATCCGAAAATACTGTTATTTTTGAATATTTGCATAAAAACTATTAAAAAAACATCTATGAAACTAAAATATAATTGTAAAGTGGCAAACATTATTTTAACAATTAGAAGGGAAAAAAAAATATTATTTTTGACTAAAAAGGAGTATAAATAAAAAAAATTCTAGTTTAGAGGCTTATCATATGATTTGCTTAAAATTTTGCGGATAGCTTAAGGAAGATATTACTTAGTTCTTGAACTAAAAACTAAACATCATTTCTACCCAATCTTTATTTATTGGTTTTTCACAGATAAATAAAACTAAATTTTTTCACGATGTGAAACAGCAACTATAAAGCATTTGCTAAATGAATAGATTACTTATTCTCATGCTCAAGAACTGAAGAATATATTGAGAAATTATGACACCAAATTTGAACAAAAAACATTCATTATATTTTAATTTATGAGGTTTTTCGTAAGAAAATTGGATCAAAGATTAGAATTTGAGAAAATAGCATATAAAGATATAAAACATCATTAAAACATATGTGAATGAAAAAATTAGAGTAATTTCCAAAAAAAAATACTTAGAAACAAAATTCTAAAGATTTGTATAAGGAAACCTGTTCAATCATTAAGAATATTAAATTTTAAAAAGAATCATAGTTTCGAAAAAAATCAACTCTTAAAGCAAGTATATATTTTAATGTTTTAATCTATGCTTATTTATTACTAAATTAATTGCAAATGTTAAGTATAATTATTTATTGTTAGATTATCTTAAAAATAGTTATATTTCTGAAAAATTTCAATTCAAGTATAATATTTTATTTTTATTTAAGATTTTGTAATATTAAATTTATAAATGCATTTTCCTATAAATTTTTGTGTTATAGAATGAAAAAAAATGTATTTACATTTCTATTTAAATTTGGTGTTATTAATTAAAAATATTTATTTTTTATGGGTTTTTAACATTTTTTTAAAAAAAAGTGTGCTGGTTTTCTTGTGACATTTAGAAATGATTAATAGATATAAAAAATTTTTGCATTTGCGGACAATAGCATTTGTTTAGTTTTTAAGTTAATAAAAGTAAAAAAAAATAATATTTATTTATCTAAAATATTATGTTGACATGTGATTTAAAAAGTTGAGGTGCAATAATGTTTTATTTTTTATTATGAAAATGGCAAAAAACGGCTTATAACTATATCAGAAAATGAATTACTGACACCCCATGCAATATTCAATAAATGTTAAAAATCTGTATTTTATAATTAAATTTCAAAGGACCACCGCCTGGCTAAGAAAAGTTTTCTTAAAAATGTGACTTTTTAAGGATATTATCATCCCTGAAACACAGTTTACAAAAACTTATAGAAAGATTAAAATTATTTAAAATAGAAAACTATTTTAACACATAGACTGCTGTAGGAAATACTATACGAAATATTTAAAAATGTATTTTCTACAAACAATGCGAATAAATTTATTAAAAAAGGTTACTTATTAATAAATTGCTAAGTAGAAACTCTGAATTATATATTATTCAAAATGCCATTGAATCAGATGAAATACGGCGAAAACTATATAAAGCAACTCTTACAGCGCTCTATAAGGTTTCTTTGTACTTTATTGAGTTAAATCTACTTGATCTTCCGAAACGTGTTAGGAACAACTTTTTCACAGTTCATTTCTTTTGTCCTGGATTTTCTAGCGACCAAGACAGACATTTTCGATCCAAAACTCGATTTATAAGAAACACAAAGCACGCCCACTCTTTTTTCTTTGGGGGGAGGAGGAGTACATTGAAGTTCCCCGCACTTTGATAAGACAGTGGCGTTCGCCAAATGCATGGCCTAATCCTGACATTTCGCCAAAGGCTATAAGGTCACATAAATTCCACTTATATTTTGGTCGGGCTTTTGTGAAAAAGAACTGACCCCTCAAGCTTTAACAAACGTTCCTTCTTCTTACCCATTCACTAGCTCGAACTTCTTTATATTTTTTGTTCGAAAAAAAAAAAAGACCTGTTCTCAAACAACAAAAGATCACTAAAGGGGATATCTGAAGGAAAAAAAGGATCTTAAGATTATATTACAATTTCCGTTGGGAACACAATTGCTGGGCCTGATATGACAGGTAGGTTCTATGTACTTGTTAAGAGAAGAAAAAAAAATGGCGACAAAAGATTGGAATATACGAGACAACACTGAAACAGAGTTTCCGCTGCATAGGACGGTTTGAAATGACGTTCTTTTACGATTCTTTTTATGATGGAGAAATATTTCATTTTGTTCATCTAGTCTTTTAGAATTCTTCTCCATTTGGCGTTTTCAAGATGGCACAAAGAGTCTTGGAAGCATACGGAAGAAAATTTTTTGCTCGTTTTTTTTATTTGTTAGTGCTATTGCATCGATATGTTGAGTTTTATTACAAAAATAGAATTCTGACTTTACATTAAATGATGGACATGGAAAAAAAATCCTTTTCTGTAAGAAAATATTCCAGACATTAATTGTTGATAAGACATTTAAAATAATTGAACATTTAATTTACTAACTCAATTTATTTAATATTTTAGATTATTTTCTATTTAGTATTTTGAAAATGATTCTTAGAGTCTTAGAAGCACACTGAAGAATTTTTTTTATTTGTTAGTGCTATAGAATCAATATTTTCATTTTTAAGACAAAAATAAAATTCTGGCTTTACAATAAAGGATGGACATGGAAAAAAAAATTCTTTTGTGTAAGAACATTTTCCATACATTAATTGCTGATAAGGCATTTAAAATAATTGAACATTTAACTTATTAACTCAATTTATTTAATATTTTAGATTGTTTTCTATTTATCATTTTGAATAGAATTCCTAGAATCTTGGAAACACACAGGAAAAAACTTATTGCTTGTTTTTTTTAATTGTTAGTGTTATTGCATCGACATTGCATTGCATGTTGAGTTTTTTGACAAAAATAGAATTCTGATTTTATGTTAAATGATGGACATGGAAAAAATTCCTTTAGTGTAAGAACATTTTCCAGACATTAATTGTTAATAAGGCATTTAAAATAATTGAACATTTAATTTACTAAATCATTTCATTTAATATTTTAGATTATTTTCCATCTAGCGTTTTTAAAAGGAATTTTAGAATGTTGGAAGCCCACAAAAGTAATTTTGTTGTTGTTGTTGTGTTATAGCATCGATATGTTCAGTTTTGGGATAAAAGTAGAATTCTGATTATACGTTAAATTATGGGCATGGAAAAAAATCATTTTGTGTAAGACAGTAATTGTTGATAAGACATTTAAAATAATTGATCATTTAACTTATTGACTAAATTTATTTAATATTTTAGAGGGTTTCCCATTTATTATTTTGAAGATAATTCCTAGAATTTTGGAAACACACAGAAGAAACCATTTTTTTTATTTGTTAGTGCTATTGTATTAAAATGTCGAGTTTTGAGACAAAAATAGAATTCTTACGATTCTATACCTAATTCTTACGATAGAATAATTGCCATTTAAGTTAAATGGCTAACATTTAAAAAATCTTTTTGTCAAAGAATTTTTTTCAGGCAGCAATTGTTGATAAGGCACCTAAAATAATCGATTTATTTAATATTTAAAATGTTTTTTCTATTGAGCATTTTGAAGAGGACTCTTAGAATCATGGAAGCACTCTGAAGAAAATGTTTCCTTCCTTATTTATTTGTTACTCGTATTGCACCAAATTGTTGACCTTTATGGAAAAAATAGATTTATCGTGAGGGATCGTAACTAATTTTTTTTATATATGTAAGGGAAAATTTTTACAGTAATTGTTGGTAAAGTATTTAAAATAATTGATATTTTCATTCCAAACCAAATGTAATATAAAAAAATTAGCTTTTAAAAATTTAGAAATATAATTAATCGGATATTGTTAATAATACCCTGAAAAAGGATTAATAATAATGTCTGGTTATTTTTAATAATAATATTATTTATACTTTTTAATATTTATTTATACTATACTATCACCATTATTATTAATACTACCAGGGAATATTATTAATAATAAACGAGATTGTCATAATAACCGATTAATTACAATTACATTAACATAAACAGTACTTAACTCTGTTATAAACAAGCTACCGTGGTCTATTTATAACAGGCGGTGCTGGGATGGAGGGTTCCGATATGATTCCACCGAAGAACCACCGGCTAAACAGGGCTAATGCGCTTTAAATCTGTCGGGATGAAATGGCTTCCATGTTAATGGCGTGGCGCGGAAGTTTGGGGAAGGGGAGTAAACTCAGGTGCCGTCTTCATCATCAATCCATGGTACAAAAAAAACGAGATTCGTCTCAAAATAACCCTAGCACTGTTTCGAAACGGGATACCAATATAAATATATATAAAAATATCTAATAAATAATATAAATTGCAAATCTATTGACTGAAATAAATTACAGATTTTCGCTTTCTAATATTCTTCAAAATTTGATATAAGAATACTAAATTATATTTACCAAAGCAATCCATGAACAAAGCAAATTACTGTTATAATGCATCTCTAAACCAACAATATTAACCTAATTACAATTAGCAAATAAATGCAATCTAAGAGTGGGATTTATTTTGAATAAAATAACTGAGAAAACATTCTAAAGCTGTTCAGTTGAAACAAATTAAATCTTTTTCTAATCGGCATTGTTCAGAATTTAATGTAAACTTCACATGCAAAGCTATTTAAGTCGACGTGAATAAAATGAAATCATTTAAAATTTATTAGATTTCTTAGTGCTTTATTGCACGTCACTATTAAAGACATAACAATCAATCGAAATGGAACTATTTATTAGAATATAATTAGTCTGATCAAAAGCTTTATTGTCTTGTAAAAATCCCATGCATTCATCTCAAGTTAAATATAATGGGCAACAATCAAATAATTAATTAGGATTTCAAATTTCAAACAATACAATGATAATCCGTAGCTTCATATCCTTCAAAGAGCGGAAACAACAGCGCTTCAACTACAATTAACAAACCGGGGCGTTTAAAATAAAATGCGAGATACAAGATTTAATTTTGAGAACAAAAGCCATTGTTCGACACAAAATACACGCGCTGGTACATACAGACAATCCCCTTTGACTCAAGCCATTGCATTGTATGAAAACCTCATTAATTCCGAAAGATTTATATTCAACTCAGAATTTCACCGCGAAACTTCTTAACTCTGCAGAATTTTAAACTTTTCAAACAACCTCACTATCAGGAACAAATAAGTATCTGCCCGTTTAGCGGGAACAATACTTCGTTTCCACCTGTCTTAGGAACGTGGCTCTAATTATTATGGCATTGACAGACAAAATAATTGCTGAAGACGCTCTGCTTTTCATTCTTTAGTGGGAAAGTCTGACGCATTTGAATGTAAATTTAATTTCTCCCCCTTAGAGTGTAAGATCCCAAATTAATTTCACATTATACACGTTTTGGTTAGAGGAAAGATAGCTTTTCTTTGTAAAGAAAGAAATTAGATTTGGGAATTTTGATTAGCTATTTTTTATTTTGCTTATACACATTCCTTTGATTATTTCATTTTGTATAATATAACCGAAATGAAATGATGCCAATTTTAATTATAACCTTTTGTAGTAAAATAATTATTTTTTCACTAGAATTAAAAGGAGTTTGAAAAAGCATATTCCATTTTCGGTTTTGAATACTTCCCTTTTTCAGTTAAATACCGTTTTGCATAACATATTTAATTTAATATCCAGATATATATTAAAGAGAATAAAAATATTTCTTAGAAATAAATGAAAGCTTTTGCTTCTCAGTTTTTTTTAATTATCAGTTGAAAGATTATTTCTGAAGACATTTTTTCGTGTAAAATAATTAGATTCTTGTAGGTATTTTGTATTATCCATTCAGATAGACAGTTTTGCTCAAATCCCAAATTAATTTCATTTTAAACACATTTATATTGAAGGAAAAATAGCTTTTAGAATGGAAATAAATTAGGAAATTTGATTATATATATATTTTTTTGTATTTTTTGATGCCTGAATGCACGGCGTCGATTATTCTATTTTTAATAATATATCGAAACTAAATAACGTCAATTTTATTAAATGCATTTTATTGTGAAAGAAAAATGGATAAGCGTTCTTTGAGGAGATTTCGTAGTTTTTTAATGTCGACTCATTCATAATGATTCTGTATGAAAACTATATATATATATATATATATATATATATATATATATATATATATA
>JAPMOR010107711.1:90537-121105 GCA_026543865.1 Argiope aurantia | reverse complement strand
CGATTCTGTAATTTTTCAACACTTCCTTTATTAAATACTAGTAGCACGTTAAATCAATCGGAGCATAAACGTCCTCCCGCTGGTGTGGTGTGGAAATGTGGAAATTTGGTGAGGTGGTTACAACCTCAGGTGCCGTCTTCATCCTCTAAAGGCGATTGAGAAACAGTATTACTTTAAAACGGTATGTTGATATAACCGAACTAAACTAAATAATAGCCGCTTTTAGATACCAACTGATTCACCGGAATCATTGATTTCGCAAGATTTCAATGGAATCATTAGTACCTGATTTATTCTTAACTAGGGATTATAACCGCTTGTTACTTCATTCTGCAATCCCAAGAATTACATTGTCATTCTTTTTGAATCATTATGTGATCCCAGCTTGCTCGCCATTGGGTTAGTAATTAGATCTTCTGCTTGTAAATTTTAATTCTAATAAATACATTTCTGCTAGGATGTATATTTGTTGCCAAAACTGAATATATATATATATATATATTCAAATTGCCTAAACTTCTAACATTAATTTTGCATCAATTATTAAAAGCTAAATTATTAGTTTCTAAAATTAAAATTTTCTACTGACATAAAGGAAAAGACTTAAGATTAATGCATGGTGATATCCCTAAGCAAGTCAAACTCGTGCCAATCGTCCAAATACTTGCCAACAGTTTGCTATCTTGTATGAATACCGTAAATGAACATAAACAGCTTTTAGAGTTGCAATAAAAATTTAAATGATTACATTTGGTGAGAAATAGCTGAAAAATAATTGAACTTCCAATAACAAACTGTATCATACATTTACATTCAGGCTAATCATTACATTTTTATCCTGTTTTAATAAAATGTATTTCATCAAAATTTGTCGAAATAATGTTAATAGCTATGAAATAATATCCGAAGACTGCGAATATAAATAAGATTAATCACAAAAGATACAAAACTATTTTTATATTATTTTAAATACTCTCAATTGGCGAAATTAGTTGGCGATGTTCTTGTAGCTAGGAAAAACTTTTTGGTAAACATAAACGTATATATGTTTATTTCGCTTATATCGATTAAATCTTTTTAAGAATGATTCTTTAATATTGGGTTGTTCGGAAAGTAATTTCGTTTTTTTCTGAAAATGAAAGACAGTTTTCGTATAATAAACAAATAATTTATTAAATTATATATTGGCCGTTCTGGTCCAACACCTTTTGCCATCTTTCTGGTAGTAGCATAATTCCACGCTCATAAAATGTTTGGTCTTTGCTGCCAAAAAACTGATCGAGGTGGTTTTTGACCTCCTCATTTGAGGTTAAGGTTTTACTGTCTAAAAAATTTAGCGAACCAGTTCTGGCACTGGCGTACTGTCAACACACCTTCTCCATACACATCGGTCGATTTCTTTCTGGCTTGAACAGCATTTTTACCCTTTCTGTAGTAAAACAGTAAGATA
Source organism: Argiope aurantia (assembly GCA_026543865.1). Classification (NCBI taxonomy): domain Eukaryota; kingdom Metazoa; phylum Arthropoda; class Arachnida; order Araneae; family Araneidae; genus Argiope; species Argiope aurantia. Next base: position 119,655 of record JAPMOR010107711.1, on the reverse strand, counting down.
TGTCGAAAATGCAGGTTATCGCTCTCCATATTTAAAAGGGCACCAACCAAAAACTACTGCGTAGAATTAATTGGAATTTTTCAAACACAAGCCTTGCTATATGAGCTCTCAAAGCATATAAAAATTATACGGCTTAAATGTGAAGTTTGGTGCAAAAAAAAAAAAATACAATTAAATCCTCTGTCGGGAAAAAACGAAATTACTTTCCGAAAAACCCAATACTTTCATTTCTCCTAAATTCCCGCTTTTGACGATTTTGATTTAATATCGAAACTGCACGAAATAAACTGGTTATTTTCATTTTATCCAACTCCAAAAGGAAAAAAGAATAATCATAATCTTGGCTTACATTTTTCTGCCAAGGCACATAAGTAAACAAACCAAACGTGCGAGGTGTGGCGAGATGACGATTAATAATTCAGATACATAAGCGATTTTGAGTCCATATAAGCATTTAAGATGACAATTGCTGCGGTAGCCATGTCTATATAGAGAGAGGCATGCGACTCCTATTATTTTATTAGTCTTATGCAATTATGCTCATATTTCTAATTTTGTGTCGTCTCGTAATTTTATTTTTTTTATATTTTTATTTGAAAAAGATTTTATTTAATTCCATACAATCCAGTCATACGTTTACCGAGTTCCAAACGCTCATGGAAAATATGAAAATATAAGGAAGAATCATTTAACATTGAAATTTTGTATATGTCCAGAATGTATTTCATGATATAAGTTTATCCTTTGCATCAGATAATTATTGAATAAATATATTTCTGATTTAATTAAAAATACCATTTAGCATTCTACAAGAAAAAGGAAAACATCTAGTTAAACCAGAAAGAATAGTCTCCCCGAAATTTTCTCACATATTCTCTAATAATCTTGTCCTGCCTGAGAACGCCTTACATGGCACTGAAGTATAATAGCTATGAAATACTAACTGTGAATTTATCATTTTTACTGAATTGGCGAGAATTTGGCGAGATATTTGGCGGTTAATCTCTGGAATCGGTTAATAGTATCTGAAAATCGCATTTGTGTTTTAGACACATTTTTCCTAACTTAATTACACCAAAATTTTACATAAAACTGCACTTGTAGTCACAAAATCCTATTCTGATAAGATTTCTAATTTTCATTTGTAAAATCCATATAATCTTAAATGTCTCTCTTTAACTATTTATGTAATATATATTTAAATTTATATACATTCTGCAAATACAGCTTATATATATGTTACAATTAAGATGATTAATCTGCCGTTATTTATAATCATTGATTAAGATGATTAAACGATTTACGATATTTATCATTTATTAATATATATATAATCGTCCATTAGCATCTGTAACACTGATGGTGTTAAATATATCTACAATCTTTTAATCTGTGTCGTTATCGACATCTCAATTTTTGTTTGGTATCCCAGAAATTTCTTAAATTAATTAAATGATTAAAGTGTGATTAAAATTAAACATGAATAAAACTAAGCATGAATAAAAATTAATCATGGGATCATAATCTTCGCATTTTTTAACATTTTTTATTGCGAAATCTTAAGCACAGGTTAATGAGTTGAGTTCTGCAATTTCTTACTTTTTTATATTTATGCTGATTCATAATATTCTCCCTTTAGTTGGATATTAATACTAATATTTTCTTTCAGGATTATTTTTGTTTTGTACTTGGTATTGTTTTCTATCTATCTGTGAATCATTATTTGTTTCAAACCCATTTTAATAATTGATTTGGCTTCAGTGTTCGGGAACATGATGTGTAAAAAAGATGGAAACAAGACTTTTAATTCAAATATATATTTACATCTAAAGTGTACTACAAACATTCAATTTTTTAATTTTTATGTTTAAGCTACTTTGCCAATATAGATGATATTTTCTATATATCTCTCGTTAACTAATTTATTGCAATCCAATCTGTCATATTAATACAGGACAATATACAATCTATATAAACACAATTTCTAGTCATTAATTATTACCGAATATTATTAATACTAACTGTGGTTATTATTAATAATAATCAATTAGTCATACTGACATAAATTAATCACATTGACATGTATCCTATTTCTTCAACGGTCTGGCTACTCGACAATTATTCCTTTAAGTATTTAATCTTCCTTTTATGTTCATTAAAAATATATTTATTTATTCTAATATATAGCAGGAATGATTTCAAGTATTCAAGTAATATTTCTTTAAGAAATTTTAAAAATGGCAACGCCCATATATATAATTTTTTATAGTTGAGTTGATAAGTGAGCTGTCAAATCCCAACTTCTATTTGAACGTTTAGCCATTGACATCATTTTTTATGTTTAAAATGATTAATTTTATTAATGGGCGAATAGAAATAACGGTGAATAAGTTATACATCTGACCTCCGACCCGCCACGAAGGCACACGGAAAAATTGCTGAATGATTGAACCGCCGCAACAGCAACACTGGAGGGAAATGTGGTTAAGTCCTAAGGATCATCACCGGCCACGGTACAACTCTCCCCTAAGGAAGTAAGTCCCGCTATTGATGGGAGGGCCCCCCACCTATTTGTGTACCCTCCTCGAAATCCAACCACCATGCCGGCCGGAAGCATCTAATCATCATTTCGAGATGCCCCCCCCCGGGGGTTAACAAGCATGAATAAATATTAGTTAAGAAAGCATAAACTTCGCATTTTTTTTTTTACATTTTTTAATGCGAAATCTTAAGCACAGGTTAATAAGCTAAGTTCTGTAATTTGTTTTTTTTTTTAAATTTTTTATATTAATGCTGATTCATAGAATTCTTTCTTCATTTGGAATTCATTACAAATGTTTTTTTTTTAGCATAATCTTTACTTTGTATTTGGCTTTATTTCCATTTCTGGAATATTATTCATTTCCACTCTGTTTTAATAATTAGTTCCAATTTATATGTTCTTGGATATTACCGATTTGAAAAATCCCATAGCCAGGAAACGAATCTTTTAATGCAAATGCATATATTTCTGTCTGACAGGTGCTACAAACATACTTTCTTAAGTTTTAAACCTTTTGCCAATATGCATGATATTTTAATAGCAACTTTCTTTAGGTAATTTGTAGCAATCAGATATGACATATTATCACAGGATAATATTCCATTTATACGAATACTGCCTATAGTCATTAATTATTACCGGAAATTATCTATACTAACTGTGGTTATTATTAAAAATAATTATTTAATCTTACTGGCATAATTAATCATACTGACGTACATCCTATTTAATCATTGGTCTTGTTATTCGACAATTATTCTTTTACTAAATTAATCTTTCTTTTAAGACCGTTTCAAAAAACAAATCTCTATTTGTGCTAGCATATGGCAGGAGCAATTTCAATTATCCAAGAATTATTCCTTAAACATTCTTTAAAAAAAGGCAACGCCCTATATATTTAATATTTTATAACTGAGTTGGTAAGTGAGTTGTCAAACCCTTAACTAACGACAACTCATTCAACAGATAATAGTTTCCGGTTTTCACATAATCAAGTCGCTATCATCCCCTTTCCCCTACTAAGCACTCTTTACCTAGATTTTAAAATGTATTCGGAATAGAAGTTCCGTCAGAGACACCTGGCATATGAAGGGAAAGTTCGCATAGCCCCTTAAACCTTAATCCATAGTATCTAACAAGAGTCCGGAAACTCAGGAAAAGTTTTGCGCTTTGCTGTCAAGAAAAATTGCGTGCATTGCGGGGTTCAACTTTCTGTGTCAGATACATAAAAGTAACCAATGAGAAAATTTGAAATTCTGTGAGCATTACTTGTGTGGATTTTTGTGGCACAAGCTTGGAATCTTAAGAATGTTTCTTGTGCATTCTTTAATTAAAATGCCATCTGTGTTTTGATAGATGTAGGGAAGTGAAGTGTGTGACATTGTTTGTAAATGGGGTTTAAATCAGTTAATGATTGTTTTCTTCTCTGGTATGTGATGTTTTTATAATTTTAAGAACCTTATTCTAGTAATATTCAGTGAGTTTTGCGAGTAAATAATTATGCAATGTTTTGAATGCACCTTCTGTAACAATAGATTCTTGATCATGTTTACTATTGTTTTTTTTTCATCCGTTTATTACATTTTGATATACGACTTTTAAATTTTGAAATATTTGATATTTCAAAGAGAAAATCTTGTAAATTTCAAAGAGCTCGAATTGTGAAATTTGGTCGAATCCCCATGTCTCAAGTTCTTGAATCTGAAAAATATTTTTTCGTTTCTGCTGTTTGTCTTTGTGTACGATAATTCAAAAATACTTTGAACTAGAAGGAAGAAATTTGCTCTGTAGTCTTTATAGATATGTAAGTTTATAGATTTCTATCAAAATTCAAACCAAATTTTTTCGAATGAAGTTTGTCTGTCTAGCTGTCCGTATAAAAATTAACATGATAACTATAAAGCGCTAAATGATTTTTTTTAAAATTACAGCCAATTACCCAGTTACCACAGAATTAAGCCTTATAAACAGGAAACATACAATACCACAGAACTACGCCTTATAACAAGAAACATACAATACTACAGAACTAAGCCTTATAAACAGGAAACGTACAATGTCACAGAACTAAGCTTTATTAACAGGAAACGTACAGTGCCACAAAACTAAGCCTTATAAACAGGAAACGTACAAGAATTGGATAAATTTTTATTCACGTTTAGCATTTTGTATATTCATTTTTGCTGTCAAGAAAAACACTTGCATTTCGGAGTTCAACTTTCTGTGTCAAATACATAAATGTAATCAATAAGAAAATTTGAAATTCTGTGAGTATTGCTTGTTTGGATTTTTGTAGAACTAACTGGTATGGAGTCTTAAGAATGTTTTTTGAGCATTCTTTAATTAAAATGCAACCTGTGTTTTGAAAGATATGGGAAAGTCAAGTGTGTGATATTGTTTATTAAAGGGATTTAAATCAGTTAATGATTGATTATTTCCTTGGTTTGTGATATTTTTAGGAACATTATTCTGGTAATATTCAGTGAAATTTGTGAGTTAATAATTAGAAAATGAGAGCTCTTTTTATAAAAGTGATTATGTTTTGATTATCTATTGTTTGAAATGTCTGTTTTGAGAGTTCTTTCTGTAAAACTGATTATATTTTGATTATCTTTTCTTGTTCTTGATTATTTGACTCCACCTTTTAAATAAATGAATAAACGTTTCTATTTTCTGGAATCAAATATGACTATTTATAAAGTCGGAATATTGGAATTTTAGAACAATCAACATTTTCATAATCATAGGTGAATCACTCTTGAGAAGCATTGGGAGATGACTGGCGTATCTTTGAAACTTCCGATGAAATGATATAAAATAACCCAATTTTAGAGAATAGTGATATTCAAAATCATAATCTGTCAGTTTTTAGAGATTGATTTAATTAATTGGAAATCGACTCTTATTATTTAAAATATAAAGATCTCAAGAATCTTTTTTTAAAATAGGATTTCCCGGGCAGAGGATCTGTGTCAAAAATAAAGATTCCTAATTCAACAGAGCATTTAATGAACTCAAATTACATAAAATATAACTGTTTACTTCATTTAGAACATTTTGTTAGGGAATGTATGCCCTAAATTAGCTATTGGATCCTGATTAGATTCCTTATCCTTTAAAAATCAAACTATGTTTGCCTTAAATAAAACTGATTTATTTCATTAATTATATAGATATTATAAAAAAAGATCATAAAAAACTTTTCTTTGCATTCACTTTTTAGAAAATATATTTATTTCATTTCATACAGGCACGTACTGAGAATTTCACTTTTATATATTTATAAATGTTTAATTTCCAATAATAGTTGACTTACTTTTTAATTTGAACTTTTGTCAATGTGAAGGCAACACAACACATTAATAAAAGCTGATTTTTCTCCCATTAACGCGTAACATGCTCGTCCAGCTTAAATTTTATTTTTAATTATTGCAAACTAAATTGTTGAAAAATACGATTAAATTATTTTTTAAGAATTCATAAAAAATAGGAATTTAATTTATTGGTAGAAACATTAGTATCATTGAAAGGATTAATTTTTGAACTTCAATATAATGTAAAAGTCATCTTTCTGCTGTAAAATGTTTGGAAGTTATAGCGGGAAAACGCTAAAATTTTGCTTAATTTTTAATTAATTAAAATTCTAACTAAAAATTCGAAAAAAATCGCTCCGTGGTGCACATTTCTGCCCCCCTAGGGTATACACGTGCCAAATTTGGTAGCTGTAGGTCAAACGGTCTGCCCTGTAGGGCGCCAACACTCGCACACACACACACACAAATTGAGCTTGCAGAGGGGGTGCCAGCTGATGTGTCATCTTCGTCATCTGACCGCGTTTTAAAATTTAGAAGTTTCTCACAAAATAGCCCTAGTATTGCTGTAAACTTAACTAAATCTGAGGTTGCCTTCAATGCTGTGTAATCTAAACATCAAGCTTGAACGAAATCCACTCAGAGGGGTTTTGTCTGTCTGTCTGTCTGTCTGTTCGAATAAAAGCGAAATCGGTAATTAAAAAATGCAAGGAACTAGTTAGATAAAATCTGATAAAAAGACTTAGCATACATACTAAAATCTAGAAACTTATTAAATTTTGAACACAATTCTTCAGACAGTTGATAGCCAAATTTCGTTGATTTTTGATCATAAATACAAAGAAATTGGTGAAATTCGGTATTTATCTAGTGACTGCATTTGCAGTTTTGTGTTACAATTTCAATAGAACTGCCGGATTTACTTCAGAGGCCTATTTTATAAGTATCGTTCATTAATATACTTAGTAAGGTACTCGGAAACTTATTCAAAGTCATCAATTTTATGCATAGGAAGCAGGATAAGACCTTAATTGGATAGAATGCAATAAAGTTTTAAAGAGATCATTCCCGCTTGTTGTTTTAAATCCTTATTTTTTAATAAAGCACTTATCGGCAAATATTTATATGGCAGTATTTTATATTGAATGAAATTTGAGTTCTAAAATATATATTCCAATCTAAATTTTTGAAAATATTTTCTATACTTGAGCAATAAATATATATCTGCAGATTTTGCAGGTAATAAACTGAAACATTGTGTATTTTTAGAAGAATATGGGGGAAACATTTTTTTTGTAAATTTCTTTTTTTTAACCTTATTTTATTATCATGGAACTCATTTAGATCCGTGCAGCCTACCTTTATATCAATTCGACAATTAACTAAAATATTGTTCAATTTTGATTCATACTGTAAATAGAATAGTTCAATTTTGATTCATACTGTAATACTGCGGTTTCATTTTTTACTTGGTACAAGTAGCTGTTGATGAATTTGTATTTCACTTTATCAATATGGAGAGGCCGCAAATATCCATTCAAAGATGGTACGGAGCTGCCCAAGTCGCTGGATGGATATCACTGCAAAAATTTTCCCATTTTCTTATAGTGTGATTGATGGAATGACTGTGGCGTGTGCTTTGTTCGTTAGAGACGCTCATTCTGATAGGTATAAGAGACAGAAATGGTTTCTAAATACGAAGTTGTTCCAGCCTACATTTGCTTAATATCTTTCAACTAATTGGGGACCTCTAAACCACAACACTTTGAGTGAAAGGTCTGACTTTGCGGTTTTTAAAAGTGCGCATAATTATTTTAATTTTATGAAAGAGAAAATCGATTGTTTTAGTATTCTGAAGTACTTGAACGAAGGAAGAAGAGGGTTAATATGGTAATATTCGCAAACTGTAATGCTTCCCTTTATAGAATTCATATTTTTTTAAAAAAAGAATAGCATCAATATAATCCATTAAGATTTAATTGATACCAAAATATTTTTACAAAATCAGCCCACTTAAAAATCTCCCCCCCCCTCAAAAAATCGTCAAATAGAGGGATCTGAAAATCCACTTTACCCTATCCACTCTCGAATACCAGAAGAGACTACGTGCTTCGCTTTCTCCCAAGTCTAAAACTAAAGAAGAAAAAAACCCTTCTGGAGAGCATAAAAAAAAAGAGAAAAGAATCTTCCCCCTCGATCACAAATGACCGTCTTTCGTTCGAAGATCCTCGCTGGTCGGCGAGCCCGGAATACAGATGATGTCTAAAGGGCACTTAAAAGGGTTTTATGTATTGTCAGAGTGCGTGAGATGTAGGAAAGAGACATCGTATTTCATTGGCTCCCATCTATAAAGCTGTAATTAATAGCCACGGTATTAGTTCCTCGACAGCAAATGGCTCCAATAAAACTCTGTATACCGTTTCGGCCATTACAGGACAGGAGTTATAGATCGGGGCAGTGGTCTGTGATGGGTGGTCAGAGCTGGAGATATTTTACCAATTTTGGATTAAAGAGTTTGGGAAATTTTTAAAACTACTTCGTCGAGGCAGCCTGATTTAAATAGTCTTAAGTCTTGATTTTTAGGTTTATTTTTTTTTTTAATTCTTCGAAATAACAGTCAATTTGAAGACAATAGAAAGCTTTTGAAATTTTCGTAATTTAAATCGGTAACCACATGACAAGCGTAACTCCAGAGAGTTGAATATCCGTATAAAATTTTGTCTACCTTCCTGTGAATACGACAATTAAAATCCTGTGAATACGACAATTAAAATCCTGTGAATACGACAATTAAAAATTATCTCACACGTAGAAAATAGAATTATTATTATCGATGTCGATTATATATAATAGAAATTTTCCAGTGCAAATAGTAATGTTTCTATTTATTCAATGAATCGACAGAAGATATTTCGGTATTACAAGCGTACATCGCGTTAATTGCTTCATCAAAAAATATGCCTCCCAAATTTTCGTCACTTAGTATATATACCAACGAAGCACGTAGAAATAAGCCAATTCGAGATTCTCAAACAAACAAGGAATGACAAGCGAGCAATACGAATCCTTTACAAATTGCAAATTCATGTGTTTCAGAATCCCAATATCAACATGCGGCAAGAATCGAAAGACAATTTTTATATGCTATCTGATCATGCGCATTAAGATTAAAATACCAATATGTGACAAAAAGCGAGGCAACTATTTTTAGTCAATTGGAGATTATCTCATTCCACGCATTCCCATTATTCCCACCAACATGCTTTTTGATTTCAATCTACTGCAGTTCCGCATTCGATTTGCATTCTCGGTTTACAATCAAAAAGACACAGTGTCAGCATGGTCACTTCAAGTGCGCGGATTGAACCTAAAAAATCCATGTTTTTCACATGACCAGTTGTATGCTGAATGCTTATGAGTCGAACAGCCAAGTGTTATTTGTTTTTGGTGAAATGTTATTTGTCGGACAGCCAAGTCGGACAAGCAATGTTATTTGTTTTTGATGAAGACGGAAAAACAAAATAACATTGTCTACCCTAAAGCACTTGAACAATAAAAGTCTAAAAAATATAATAAATATTATTTGTATTTCTGCTTTATATATCATCAAATTTCAATCATTGCCGATAAGAAAATAAATATCATTCTTTCTATCATTCCTAATTAAACAAGACAGCTATCTTAAATTTGAAACTATAGTTCCAAAATTATTTCTTCTGCGGCAGGAACGCACTTGGTAACGGCTAGTATTTAATAAAATTTTAGAGGAATACAAATGATTTTCAAGATTAAAAAGAAGGAAGTTCATTAATAATATATCATATTTTAAAGAATTTATTTCATGTTTTTTTTTCTTATAAAACCTTCACATAAAAATGTTTTCGTAGCAAATATATTTCGTTTGCTTTCAATTTAATTGCATACATGAAAACATAATTAATTTAAATATTTTCTAAGTAAATAAAATTAGTTTTTGAAATACGAAAGATTTGAATCCAAAAAAATTCATTAATAGTGGTCTGTATTTTGAAAGAAGTCATTCTGCACGAGGATGGAAATCAATGACAATTTTATACATTTGAAAAATTTGTTTCGTATTTTTAACATTTCATTTTTAAAGAAATAAAATTACGCTTAAATTAAATTAATATATAATTTTTAATATGTGTCCATCGTTATAATTCTAAAAGACAAGAAAAACATTTTTATTTGAATGTAAATAAATTAAATTTTTCATAAAATTATTTGATAAATGTAATTATTTTATCGAAAATATAATGTAATTTCTATTCCATACCGCAATGAAATTAATTTTTTAGAATATTTGTAGAATGATAAAAGAATTACTTTTAAGAATTAGTTTCTATGGACATTTATTTAATTAAATTACTGAATATACTGCTTGTCAAATTACATTATATTTTTTTCCCTAAAAATCTATCCAATTCCATTCTAGTTTTAATAAAATATCGTAATTTAATGTCATTTCTTAAAGACACACGCAAAATTATCTACATTTATTAATATGATGAAAAAGAAAATTAGTTTTCTATGTAATATAAAAGTTTATTTATATGGATTCAACCAAAGCTCTGAATATTTAAATAATTTAAATAAATCAAATGTTGCGATAAATTAATCTTGTAACAGAATAAAATATTAACACCTTTTTTGTATCTCTGAATTTAGTTAATTGATTTGGTAAATATTAATTTTTAAAAAAGCTCTCTCTTACAAAATAGATAAATAATTTAGTTATATTTCCGTCCCTTTTTAAAGCAGCACTAGGGCTATTTTGGGACATCGTAATTTTGAACCACGGTCAGATGACGAGGTAGACACCTGAGCGGGAGAACCTCTATTCAAGCTTCCACACCACACCTTCGGGGGGACGTTGACCCCGTGCACCCATTTAGCGTGCACCAGACCAGCTACCACGACGGTTCTTCGGTGGAATCGGGTCAAGAAGCAGAAAGCCCTCAGCTTCAAAGTCGAGTTCTTACTACCAGACCACCGCAGTCCAAATAAATAAATAGAAATAGAAGGAAAATTAATTTTCTTAAATAACGTATCCACAGGTAGTTCTCTTTAGGAGCCTTCTGTTTTGTCTCTAAAGCTGATAGAGTGGAAGGTGAAAAAACATAACAAAACCATCATTGTTAAGTTGTTTCACCTGGACAATCAACCTGTGGAGCACTTTAGACCCCTTTCTAGCTGCCTATATTATTTTGTAAATTTGATAGCTATAGTACTTTTGATACTATTTAAACTGCAGAACAAATGAGTAAGGGAGGTTGAAAATCTTAGACGAATTCACAGATAATTCTAAGGGTATGGAAATATATGGAGAACTGAAATTTTCATTTCTCCAATGCTTTTTTGTCTCTCAATATAGAAAAGCTATTTACTGAACAATTATTGTCTTACCCAAAGGCATAAATGTTCCTAATAATAATAATAATAAAACTTTTGATAGTGAAGAATGCGAGTGCCATGTCTAAAGCAGAGTTCATACGAGGCCTACTATTGCGCACAATGGAGGGTCACTCCTACTTCAGGAAGATAACATTACTGCACTGGATCAATGGCAAATATTTGTCCGGATGTGACAATTATTTGACATTGTCCCACTGGAGTCAGTGATGTTCCTGAAGTTGGCATGATCTTCCACTGCGCACGATAGTTGACCTTACTTCTTCCGACAGCATCAGAGACCTTTGGAGACCACCGGCAACAACACACGGGACAGCTGTGGTGGAAATTCCTGCAAAATCGTTTTTTCTCAGTACGAGTATTTTTAATTATTAAAATTCACCCACTTTTCGAGAAACCTTCCGTAAATACTCTCTTTAAAAGGACCTATCTTTTCTTAATTTACATTGGATGGAAATCATGAAGTTTTCATTATTTAAAGTCTACTCATAAGAATCAAAACTGATATTCTAGGTCATAAAATTCTTTAAATACAGTGAAGTTACATTTCATTTTATAGAAATTTCTTAAAATAGAGGAAATGATTAGAAATTAAGCTATGGGAAATATTAAGGATATAGACAAACATATAAGTATTTAAATTATTATTACAATATAACTTATTATTTTTAAAATAAAATTTTAATTACTTAAATTTATTATATTTTATTATTATAAAGTTACCTCATTTTACTTGTGTTTAATGAGAAATCATCATATTGATTGTTGATTCCCAATGGATTTAATTCATAATCACGTGATACGAGTCAATTGTGCAGCCACAATATAATTTTACGTTCGTTTTTGCATCTATAAAGCGCAGGAGAACGTTATGCCACCATAGTATATTGTACAGTGTACTATAACCCATAAAATAAATTTTTATGGTGTCTTTACATCCTTAAATGGAATGAGCAAACATTTAACACACTAATCAGCATATATATCAAGCGTAACTCAAAAGTATTGTATTTGTTTGAGACATATAAGTTACACATGCTTCATATGATTTTTTAATATACGGTACTGTGTACGATTTATACTGCCTATGTGTATTCAAAATAAGTTCTAAATAATAGCGCACAGATCAAATTAAGCAAATTAATCATAGCGTACAGATCAGATCTCATTAGCTTATGCGAAACAAGGCCTTCTTATGAACGGCCCTTGGCTCTTTTTTCTTTTCATTTTTGTATTAAACGGTTTATCGCTGCATGTTGAGCTATTTTAATGTTAATCTATGGTAGCTTAAGAGATATCAACCTTTTCATCGTATAGTACATTATCCATTAAATTCTAGAAACTTTGCCTTTCTTTCTAGAAAATGTCCTTATATATATATATATATATATATATATATATATATATATATATATATAGAGAGAGAGAGAGAGAGAGAGAGAGAGAGAGAGAGAGATAAAAATTCTGCATCGAAGTAAAATTTATTAATTGATCATTTTCATACTACACTCATGTTCTTAAATTTAGGATAATGCAAGTTCAAGAAAAGAAAGAGTCAGAAGCAAAATAAATGTGACTTATTTGTGAAGCCTATTTATTAAACAAAAGATAAAGAGCAAAAAATGCTTTTGATATCATTGATAAAAATTGCGATTTTTTGCTCCCTGGAACAAATTACAAAAAAAAAACTATTTAAAAAAAACAATATTACATGGTTGGTATGATGGTAATACATAGTATGTCTCGCAGACGATGCAATACAGTCCGTACAACTCCTAGGCATGCTGAGTATCAGATTATTTATCTAATCTTGAGGAATATTACACCACTCATCAAGCAATGCTCTCCGAAGTTCCTATAGACATGTAGGAATTGGATGACGGGCTGCAACTCGTCGGCCACGCATGTCCCACACATGCTCTACTGCATTCAAGTCCGGTGACAATGCTGGTCAGTCCATACGGGTGATATTTTTGAAGACGAGTGTAGTCATTTTACGGGTGATATATGTATTTTAGAGTTCGATTTCAGTTTGGCTCTGAATTATCCTTAATTTATGGACATAAGTGCATATTACTTTGCTTTTTACTGCATTGTTAACAAAATGCAACTGCGTATAAATAGCAAAACCAAAGATGTCTGAGCCTGAATCATGTAATCCCCTTGTGATTTAAGAGACCGTGTGTGACACATGTTCAAAAAAAATTTCTTACATTGCACACTGCTTAAACAAAGAAAAATATTTTCCATTATTATATCAAAATATTTATAGTTTTGCAAATATATTGAATCAGCCGATCCTTGCTTTCATTAGATGTAAAATAATTTTTTTGTGATTTAACTACTGAGGTGTTGATATCTGAAATAATGTATATAATTTACAAAGACTTTTAATAAAATTTTCAGATGAAGTTGCTAAAAAAATAACTGAAGCATAGTAGACTTAAAAGTACTTTGATTTGACATCTCCGTGTATACTTGGTGAACAGATTACGCCAACATCATCAAGTTCAATTATAAATAAAATACCAATATTTCACCAAGCTACATAATATATATCACAAGATTTTGCCAAAATGGTTGCAATCCCAGAATTGCTTGGTATTCTTTAGATTAAGCCAAGATTGTTGTCGACGGTTTAAATTTTTTGGCTATTTCGGCTGAAGTAAAAATAAACAAGTTTCCACTTATTTTTATTAAATATCAATGCGATATATTCTTTTTATAAGCAAAACCCAATAAAAATCCACGCCCTCAAAATTCTACTGACAAAAATAACTGGAAGAATTATTTATGGCGCATATTTTTATAGAAATATTTCATATAAATATCACAAATATTTGCCTTTGATTATTATCTTGAATACTAACAAGCATCTATAAAAAGAGAATTTTGCTAAAAGTGGTAAAGCAATGATTTTAAGAGACAAAAATTTTGCATTTTTTTTGTCCCACATCATATCATCTTTGTACAGTGCAATAGATTTTCTGCAGTTTTGTCTTGATGACGGTAGGAAACATGCGTTTTTTCTCACTTTTCCTCATAATTATTTACATATATTGAACTCGTTGTACTATTTATTGTCTTTTCTAAAAAGAGTTGTAATACTTATTTTTAATTCGCTCGTCTTATTCTTGGCTTTTATAAAAAGAAATAGATGAATGGCATAGTATGTTTATAGTATTCATTCTTCTTTTTCACAATATCTAGTTTAACCCCTTCGCATAAAATGACTGTCTTACACGTGCATCAAATTATTGAATTTTTATTTTAAAGTCTGCAATAAAGCGACAGAATCAAGTATTTAAAAACGCAAAAAAGCATTTTGGAAAGTTTCAATTTCTCAAACACTCCTTATATAATTATAAGAATCAAAATAACAATAAATTGGGGAGTTAAATAAATTCATATGTCAAGACGTTAATGAAATGTAATGGACAAACAAGTGTTTTAACTGAATAGTGACAGCAGCACTTCCTCTTTTTTAGGTTCGTGTTATATTTAATCTTGTTAAGTTAAATAGGCATATAAGTTTTTATCTTAGTGCCGCTGGTGTCAAAGTGTACTTCCTCAGTTAACTACAAATTCGGTTTTATATATTTAAATGGAGATACGACTTTCGTCTTGGTGGCACCAGTAACATAGTCATTTTTCTGGTTTCACGTCATATTTGGTTTCACAATCCCAGATAGGCATAAAAGTATTTTATGTTAGTGTACCTGTAAAGGATTTTTTTTCTCTCTTCTTGTTGTAAGGGCCGCGGTGGACTGGTGATAAGGTCTCGGCTTTGGAACTGGAGGGTTTCAGATTCATGACACAATTCCACAGAATAACCGTCGTGTAAGCAGGCCTGGTGTACGCTAAATACGTCCGGACCAAACGTCCTATCGCTGGTGTGATGTAGACAGAGGGTTCCAGCTCAGGTGTCAACCTCATCATCTGACCGCGGTTCAAAATTGCAAGGTCCGTCCCAAAACAGCCCCAGTGTTGCTTTAAAGCAAGATATTAATGTAACTATAACTTTTAAAAAAAACTCTTCGTGTAGGATTTGATTTTCAAAATTGAAGAGACACAATCCTATTTTGCTTCCACGACACCCGAGCTATCGTGTCTTTCGTTCCTCATCCTGTTTGGTTTTGCACAGTAAAATAGATATTCTAAAATTTTGTCGTGGTTCCTCCTAAGACCAGTGCCAGTAGCATCTATAAACCCTTATCTCCCCATCACTGCATGATAAGATTCACAAGAAAATTGTAACATTACTTCATAGTATGTCCCCACATGTACACAAGAACCCCAAATGACGTCACCGATTCTCTCGCATTCCACTTCCATCTCCTCCGAAGCAGTGGCACCCTGATCCACCCCTCCGCCAAATCTCCTGTCGCATTTGGGACACTACTCAGCAGATGATCCCCACCAAACAAGCAGTCTCAAGATCGAGCCATCACTCTTCTCAGTCAGTCAATCGACCAGTGGCGCCCCCGAGATCGGACCTCCCCATCCAACCGAGCTAGATGGAATCCTACCCTTTCTGAACAACCCCCTCAAACAATATCTTCCGCTCTGGCTGGTGACAAGCTTTCCCCAGCTATCGGACTTGACAATCGATGGATACCAAGGATTAGGAATAATCACATTTGCGCTATGTGCCTGTCTCGGTGAAATAGTCCATGGCAAGACTGACGTCGGGGGAGACATATTCAATTCTAGCAGACGATTTTAAGGGGTGGGAGGGAGGAATGCCATCTGAGAAGTGATTGAAGACGTCTTAGAAAAGAATGAAGTCATCAGTTGATGGGCGATGAAGATGATCTTGAAGAATTTGTCCGGTTCCGTCATAATGATTCGCATTGGATTTTGTCAAGATTCAGATTGAAGAAAACAATTAGTTTTTGATTTCTTACAAAAGTGTTTTAGAGCAGAAAATTACAGAGTTATTCTTTCTGAAATTTTATGCATGCAATTCGTTTTACCGTAAAATATATTGCAAAGTGCAGGGCCATCTTTCCTACCTGTTAGTTAGCATTCTGAATAATATGCAATAGTAGAATTTTCAAATAACAGTACTTCGAAGAACCTTTGTTGAATTTTTCAGTATTTGTTGTTAAATCAGCTTAACACATTCATTTAAGGTATCCGAACACGTTGAAAAGGTCAATTTTAAAAAAAATGACATTTAAAAAAATCCTATTATTGGATAGACCAGTTTTTAAGCTATCCAAAAAAGGATTACTTTTGCCCCTACGTTAATTAGAAGTCAAGATATTAATATTTTCGTAATGATCGGTAAACCGGAAGTGAACATTTAAATAACCGGAAGTACCGATTTAAAGGGACAGAGACATGCCAAAAATTTGCATAAGCCCAAATTTCATTTTAAATATAGTTTTAATAAACTTTTAATGAAGTAATGAAACTAATGACACTTTTGGAAATTGTGTGACAACGCAGAATTACTTACAAAATTTAGCAACAATTTATTGTTTACTTGTTATCACTGCCTGCGTTTACAATATATATTTTTAAAAACTTTTGTTCTTTTCATATAGTTTATTATTTTTGAATAATTTGTAGTTATGGGAAGTAATAAGAACCGAATCTCTTCTCGTAAGCGAAAATTTAATGGAAATAGATTTACAAATAGTGCTGATAAGAAGAGCAACGAAATTGCTGATCAAGCTATCCAAACAGTGAGAGAAGTAAAGCTTCAGAGTGTTTTGTCTACGGTAGATAATTCGAATGACGCTTCAATTTCTGGTAATAAACAAGGAAATGTGATTTTCAATCTGATATTGTATCATGTTTCTGTTGCCTTGTGTGTTTCACAAATGGTGTAAGCCTTGTTAAAGAGTCTGTGTTTGGGTTAGCTGCAAATATGTCTATAAAATGTCAGAATTGTGATTTTATAGTATCTCTTTGCTTATCTGAGAAAGTGAACAAAATGCATAACATAAATACAGCTTTTGTTTTTAGTTTGAGACTCATAGGGCGAGGACATTCTGCAACAAAAAAATTGTGCTCAGCTAAGAGTATAATTGCTCCATCCAAAACTTGTTTCAGATATCTTGAAAAGAAATTAGAGTGTGCTGCTGCTAATGTTTCAAGTAAAGCCATGAACGAGGCTGCTTCTGAAATAAGAAAAAATAAAAATCCAGATGAAATTGTTGAGTTTGGTGTGTCAGTCGATGGAACTTGGCAACGTCGAGAGCACACTTCCTTAAATGGTTGTGTGTCAATCATATCTTTTGATTCTGGAAAGGTGTTGGGCATTGAAGTGATGTCTAAAGTGTGCAGGTTGTGCAGAACAACAGATGATGAAAATCACTCCCTGAAATGTGCAAAACATATTGATCAGGTATATCATCAGGTTCCATGGAGGCAGTAGGTGTGTACCGCATTTTTGAAAGATCGACCCAAATGAGAAATCTACATTATGTTGGCTTTTATGGCGATGGTGATTCGAAAGGATATGATGCAATAAAAGATATATATCTTAAAAACAGTGTTAAAAAGTATGAATGCATTGGCCATATTCAAAAACGAGTCGCTTCAAGACTTAGAAAATTCAAAATGACACATAAAGGTCTTGGAGGTAAAGGGAAACTGACTGATGTATTTATTGACAAACTGCAAAATTACTACAAAATTACTACAATACGTAGTAATGTAAAAAATTTGCAAGAAATGCAAAGTGTAGTGATTGCATCCTTTTTTCATTGCTGCGCAAGTGCAAAACAGCCTATACGTGGCCAATACCCAACTGAACCGAACAGCTGATGCAAATTTCAGAGAGCTGCATATAATGGATTAAATTACACCGAAAAGTCAAAGGGACTACCCCAAAATATTTTGAATATTGTGAAAAAAAAATACATGAAACTATATGATAAAAAACTGTTAGAAAAATGTTTACACGGGGAAACACAATGCCAATGAGAGCTTCAATGGTGTTTTGTGGAAATTCTTACCCAAAGATGTCTTTGTTGAGCTTCAGACCCTCAGATTAGGGGAATTTATGTCAGTAAAACATTTTAACAAAGGTTTTATGGGATTACTAAATATCCTTAAGGCTGTTGGAGTGCATCCTAGTAAAAATGCAGTTAGAGCATTTGATGAGCTCGACAAAGACAGAATAACTGAATCTAGACGGCATTCACTGCCAAAGGCAAAAACTGCCAGAAAAAAATGATTAAAAAAGGAAAACTGTTAAAAGCTGAGAAGGAAGAAGGTGTAACTTATAAATGTGGGGAATTTTAAGTATGTACACTCATAATTTATTATAAAAATATGTTATTGTAAACTTTAAATGCATTTTTCTGAAAACTGATTTTTACTTATTTTTTGCTCACTCCAAATCAAATAACTCAAAATATAATTATCACATTACTATGAAATTTGGTACACTTTCTTTTTGTACTATTTTCTAGGAAATGAACTAAAAGAATCTAGATTGGGTGAATAGTTTTTAATTTATAGCTTATTGTTTGAATAATAACGTCATAAATTGACTAAAAATTTCATGACAAATCTTCGATTGGTTCTAAAATTTTTATTTATTATTATAATCATATGATTATAGTTCATTCTCTAGAGAAAACTATGTAGTTTATTTTAGTATAAGTTTTGTTTGAATAAGAGTAACAGTTTTTGGTGTAGGAAATTTGAAGAATTTGCTTACATTTATGCTATAAAAGGCCAATTTTCAAAAAGTTTTAATATTTATTTCAAATTTTGATATCCTATTACTAATTTTGAATGGTGTTAAACCTAAAAATATGATTAAAGTATGCCTGCACCATGTTTTTTCTGAAAAAGTGCTCCGAACGTGTTCGGATACCTTAACTAGAAAAATTTCAATAAAATAAATCACCGCTTTGTGTTGAAATTAACAAATTCCTTTAAAATTATTTTATAATTCATCTAAGTATTTTATTTTTTACATGCACAATGCCTTGACTTATACTTTTTTTAGTTTTACACAGTTTACATATATATAAGCCCTTTCTTCAAAATCTCTTTTTATTTGTAATCATTAAAATGATTAAAAAATTTATTTATTAAGTTCAAAAATCACAAATCCATTTGTAATTTTTAATGAAGAATAGTGGAAATTTATGATAGAAGACAATATTTTCAAGGAATATATGATTAGGACATCTCAATTTATCAAGGTTAATGAATTCATACAGGATAAAGAATTCGGTGGTAATTTTAGTGATGATTAAAAAAGAATGTGAAGATATTTCTTTTTATTCCTTTAAAGGTAAATATCCTTAATAGAAAAATTTCATTTTTTTTTATTTGTCAAATCATGTCAGAAAACAGTCAATGAACTGAATTATTAATACTATGCTGAATACTCACATCTAGTGAAGATCGATGATCTTTAATTAAAAGCATATTTGCATTTGCATGAATCATATAAAATAAGAAGTTTATAATTACTGCTAATATTCAATAAAACAGGGATGTGTTTTTCTTCCTTTCATGCTAGTTTATTTAATTTCATAATTTAATTATTACTGAGTTCTCTATTAGTAGTAATAAGTTAAAATCATCATATTTTTTTAAAAAAATTATCATTTTTAAATGAGTTTTAATTAGTACATATAAAGTATTGTATCTATTCAGTGTATATTACATTAATGCTATAAGCATATTTTAATACTGATATCTTTAAATTCTTATTAATCACTGTTGTATATTAAAACTTTGATTATGGAACTTTACAATTCCATATTTTATGCTATTTTGTTAGAAGATGTATCAATTTTCGTTTAACACATTTATATTTCCACACCCCATAAAGTATTTGTATGTAAAAATGAAGATATAAATGATAACTAATTAATTTGCTTTGTATTTCACAATGAATGCATTGTTTGGGAGCATAATCATATGAGCTATAGCAGCGATTCTCAACCTGTGGGGCGCGCCCCCTAGTGGAGCACGAGCACACTAGAGAGGGGGCGCAAGAATATCCAAGAGAAAATATTATTTTAAAAAAGTGATTAACTGACTGAAAGGAAAGCACACATACACATAGAAAACAAAATACATTTCGACATATTTAATAACTTATTAAAGTAAAACAACTTACTTAATCAAAACACCCTAGATTAAAAACAAATTTAATAATTATTAGTGACTTCCTAGGGCCTGTCTTGTAGAAAAAAAGTTTTTTGAAGGAAGGCTTAATATTAGAAATAGCCACTCTCGGTTCTGTTTCTATATTTTTTCTTCAAAGAAGCCACAGAAGAAAATGCAGTTTCACAAAGGTAGGCTGTTGAATGGTAATAGAATGTGAAATGTCCTTGTTTTTATTGCAGAAAAGTCATCTTTACTCCTGCCCAAAATTCAAATAGTGATTTATTACAAAATTGCCTTTTGGTTTCACCACTTGTCGTGAAGTCTATGAATTTTTCTTCCTCATCAATTGAGAGTCCTTCGGGAGTCTCATGAAATGGATCCCTAATCCACTCGTAACTTGCTATCAGTTTGTCGTCAGCATGAAAATACTTTTTAAAATTCTTTGCCAGCATGGCTAAATGATTTTCAATAGTTACAAAAACAACTTTTAGATGTTCTTCTTCAGCTTTGTAAGTTTTAGTACAATCGTCCACATTTACAAACATTGTTAGGTTTTTTGCTTTAAATTTCTGCTCCATAATTCCAATTTTTTACAAAAAGCATTAACTTTATCACTCATATCCAACATATGTGTATTTGCTCCTTGGAGTTGAAGATTCAAGTTATTTAATTTCTCGAATATGTCGACCCAGTAGTTCAATTTCATCACAAATAAACCATCGCGAAAATTCTCGGCCTCTGGTCTGCTTTCTTCTTCCAGGAAAATGACGAATTCTTCTCTTAATTCATAAACACGTTGCAAAAATTTCGCACGTGATGACCATCTTGCCTCGCAATAAAAGAGTAACGCTGAATGTACTGAACCCATGTTTCTACAAAGTGCGGAAAAGATTATCGATTTCAGGGATCTCATTTTTATATACCAGTATAATATAATAATAATATATATATAAGTTTGTATAATATAATAATAATTTTATACAATATTAAAACCAGGACTCATTTCTTTCGAAGCCAAAGTTTCTCTGTGGATCATGCAATGTTGCACTGAGGGGATTTTTGTTTCACAAGTGCTTGAATACCTTGGAATCTTCCGGACATTGAACGAGCATCATCGGCGCATATTCCGATGCAATTTTTCCATTCTATGTTTGCCTCGTTCATAAAATCATTTAAAATAACAAATAATGCGAGCGCTGATGTTTTGAGTTCTATTGGTTTGTAGAAAAGTAGTTCTACTACTGATATATTATCACAAATTCGAACATAGGCAATTAAATGAGCATCTTTATTACTATCTGTTGCTTCGTCAAGCAGTATTGAAAACAGTTTGTCACGCAACTTCGAGAAAAGTTGATGCTGTACATCTTCAGCTATATCTCCAATTCGACGGGCAACAGTATTATTTGAAAGAGGTATGGACTGCAATTGTTTTGAAAAATTATCTCCAAACATAATTTCTACAATCTCAATTGCTGCTGGCAAAATTAGCTCTTCACCAATGGTGTGAGGATTTCTACAATTATATGAAATTTGTAAGATGCAATTAAAGCTTTTTTTATTCACAGACAAAGTTTCTTTAAAAAATTATTCTTGCTTTTTATATGATTTTAATTTTAATTCGAAGAATTCTCTGGGCTTGTTGACGTACTCACTATGAAACGTTTTCGAATGTCGTATAAGTTTATTAGGTTTCATGCTGTCTGCGGCCAACATTTTTGAGCAAATGATACACAGGGACCTTTCTTCTTCATTTACTTCAGTACTGGTAAACCCAAAATTTAAGTATTCTTGAGAATATTTCCTTGATTTTATTTTCGGAACCACGTTCGTCTGTGTTCTTGTTGATGCTTGACTATCGTCTAATGCGCGCTTACTTCCGCTTAAAAATTTCTTCATGAGCCTGCATAAATCTGCTACCATGAATATTTAATATGGTGAATTGCAGTTAACAGAAAACATATATAACATATAAATTCACGATAGATTCGATAGCGATAAAAAGATCGACTCGGATGAGACTGGCTGGAATTGAAACTTGCGTTATCGAATAATTTACTTCTTCCTATGAGAAAACATTTTCTCCGCGCATGCTCGAAACGGCATCGGTCATGTGGATTCCCTTTCACAAATATTGTTTATTTTTTCTTTTTTGGTTTAATCATGCTTCCTTTTTATTTCTTCTATTATTCGAAAAAATGTATTCCCAGTTTCTAAATTTAGCTCACCCCGTCTAGATTAACTTTCATTAACGAATTTTTCTACTTTCATATTCTTGTAATGTTATCTTCCTGTTTGGCTTTCATTTCAAATATAATATTTAAATTTTCTCCACTTTCATTCACTACATCTGTTCACCGCACGCTTATCCAAAATGCAAGATGTGGTTTATCGCCAACGTTGGCTCGCTTTTACTTTTGTTTTGGCAGTTAGTTAAAAATAATTTAAAAACAGAATCCAAAATTCTCAATATACATTATTGTTGTATACATTTTATTGTAAGCGGGGGGGGGGCGATGAAAATTATGATTGAAAACTGGGCCACGAATACTGAAAGGTTGAGAAACGCTGAGCTATAGAATTTATTTTTCATATCTTAAACACTGGTATATTTTAAACTTGAGAAAATATGCGGTACATGGCAAAGTTTGTTGCACTGAATATTGTAATGCACTTATAATGTTACTTCCCAACGTAGTTATTAGATGGTAGAAGAAGTTAGTTTTACAGATCGCTCAGATAGATGTGGAATGGATGCCGTGTCAATGATTAACGGAGAAGCGGCAAACTTGGCAACTATTTGGTGACGAATTCGGATTTTGGTGACACATTTTAAGATTCGAGAAACGGCAAGACTTTTGGCAATAGAACCATTACGATGTGAATTGTGAAAGAAATTTTATTTCATTGTCAGTGAAATTATGAAAAGTCGGAATGGAGAACTGAAGTAATCAGTAGTGAGGTCTCTCGTGCGAATTCTCTCTGGACGCTTTGTGATGTTATGGTTGTTTATCACTATTTAATGTTTGTACGCTGGTTTTTACAGTGTTATTTTTTGTACAGTGTTTGTACTATTTTATGAACTCTTTGCCTGTGTATCGCTATAGTATATTCAAAATTTCTTAGAGAATAAAATTTTTATATGCATTATGTAGTTATTGGATTCTATTCATTGCATTCTCACTGTATGAGATTTTTCATTTGCAGAAAATTTCAGTTAAAATGTATATAAATATTCATATTGATGTCAAGTATTATAATGAAGTTTAAAGAATTCTAAATTGATTATTGATGAGTAAAAATAGACTCTGATAATTTTTATTGTTTTACTCTTGCGTCACCCCATGTTGCATCTTTTCCATATTATGTATTCATGTTATACCTTAACCCCTTAGGCGATTGGGCAGCTATGTCCAAAATATCAGCCTTCTCAAGCTGAATATGAATGGAAAACATACTATATGTATATTATTACATAAATATTAGAAGGGTGGCTCAAAAAGTAAAGTAACAAATCTTGTGAGGAAATATCATTGTTTTGTTTTTACTTCTGACCCTTATTTTTTGTTTTACTTTCATGTCCTACTTTTTCTCTTAAGTAACTGGGGAACTGGTAAAAGGTCTTCTCATATTAAATATCATTAGGAAACATAATATATTTAAAAATATTACATAAATATGACAAGGCTGGTTGAAAAAATAAAGCAACAAGTCTTGTGAAAGGAAGTGCATTGAAAAACCAAAGAAATAGAAAAAAGTAGAAAGGTACTGGTACATATTATTTTTACCCATAGTCACTATGATTGTCGAGATATTTGTCCTTCGGTAAAGCAATCTATATAAACCGACATAGAATAAATTAAGATCCATGTTGTGGATTAAATTAACTACGACTTCCAGAACTTTGATATCTGTTTTGCAGTGCTTCTTTCGTCTTAGATGATGTATCCACATTTCTATATCTCTATAAATACGGTGTGGGAAGGGAACACATTCCTTTTGATATCGTTTTATATACTGAATTTAGCAATTCCATTTGAATGGCTTTAATATCGTCTGAGAGTTGTCACGATATATACATAGAAAACATGTATTTTGACAGGACAAATTTTTTTGTACATGATATTCAGTATAAAGTCGGTGAATAAATTTTAACATGCTAATTGTTCTGTATAGTACATCTAGTATACCACATGAAGTCATCATCCTCTGATGACTTCATGATCAATTTCTGTGAAAACAATAAGACAATTTGCATGTCCACTGTTGACATGTTGTTAGCAGAGGACGATTACGGCTATTTTAGCACGCCTCATATATTTCTTATGTCTAGTACAAATTCCTTGCACCGAAAACCCTCATATTTTCTTGCCATTAAACTAGTTCCATTTACTTTAACTGACTGGCGATAAATTTCAATTGGCGAGGTTTTTTTAAAGACCAAACACCTTATTGTACTTCTCATTTTAATTGACAATCGTATATCAATTAACATATGCTAAAAGAGACTTTAGGGCTCTATGGCAAATCTAATACAATTTACCAATGGAGTTTGAACAGTTATTCTATTAAAAATTTGATTCTCACGTGATGTTTGTGCACTCATGAGAACTCTGTTTACCTTTTTGAACAGTAACTTTTGTGTTTTCCATTTTAACTAGTAACTGGAGACAAGAATTCCTTCACGCGGCCCGTGACAGGGAGTCAAAATAACTACTTTGTTATTTTTTTTCATTTTTGTCTTTTGTAAACAGCATTAGGATTTATTTTGGAAACGCAATACATTCTGAAAATCATGTAGTTACCAAAAATATTAAAAATATTAATATTAAAAATGTTAAATGTTATAAAATTAAATGTTGGAAAGATGTTATAATAAAATCCTAAACAATCTTTTAATGGGTATTTCATTTGTTTAGATATTACGGAGTTACATTAATGTTAATAACTGTTAGATTTTAACAAAAAATGAAGAACACAATATTTTAAAATATTATTCTAAGAATATTTATTTATTCTTTTTGCATTATTCAAATTAAAAGCAATTTCACAGACGTGGAGTCAAAAAAGAATAACGTGGTTGTAAGCACGCGTTCATATTTAGACTTCTGCTAACATAGCGCTTTTGGAACAACTTGAAGGCAGTGAGGACAGAATACCACGTGATAATCAGAGCTAATGAACAAAGTGGAGTCATTTAGACTCCCGTCTCCAGTTATGGGTTAATCGCGAATCATTATCTTTATCGTAATTCAAAATACAGAGTAATTACAATTTTAAAATGCCAATAGTTGTTTCATGTATACTGCCTATTTAAAATTAATTTTATATAAAACTCATAACCCGAAGATATATATTTAAAATTCTATTTACTTAAACATCCGAAGGAAACCTTGAGACATCAACAAAAATGGAACCTCTTTTGAAGCCTTACTTTTACAAGAAACGTTTGTGTCCTTCTGCACAACAGCGGTGCTACCTAATAAAAAAACGGTCAGCAGAAGGAGATTCAATTTCGAGGACATTTCCTTTAAAGTACTTTTGAGCCTTAAGAAATTTCAACCTCCACCTCAGGGGCTGCGGATAGAAAGAGGTTCACTGCAGGATAACGATACTTCTGGGAAAGGAGGCCGTTTTAGTTGGGGAAAGATGAGAAAACCCTCTGATATGTCCCCCGAGGGATTGACCCTTTTTTTATGAGAGGGCAGCGATTCGCAATGCTTGTAAATGGGGAATATTTTCAACCCCCCTATAAATTGCTATGATGGAAAAACGAAAGAATAGTCATTCGTTGGAGAAAATGTTCTGAGTTTTTCTTAGTTTTTTATTGCTTATTTTGAAGAATTTTTTCCTTTCACGGAGGATATATGTTTGTCTTGAACAATGTGTCATCAAGTGAAAATGCTTCCTCCAAAATTTTAAGATAATATAAAAATTACAGTAATTTTCATATATTAGATGAAGATTTCACATGTTTTAGACTTGATTTGGATACGATCTAAATATATTTCTCAAAATTTTCAAGTTCTGTTGTGACTTAAAATATTCATTTCATAAAGTTATTTGAAGGCGGCGATATTTTAAATTGTCATTTAGTAAAAGTTCAACTTCTTATATTTGATGAAGAGGATAAATACTAGTTCTTAATTTCTTTTGCTTATTTGCTTAAACCAGGAACTAATAAATTTATTTATGGACTAAATATAATATAATGATCCTTTATATACCAGAGGACAGCGATTTCCACTGCTTTTAAATGGGGAACATTTTCACACACACCCCTATAAATTGCTATGATAAAAAAAACTAAAGAATAGTCATTCGTTAAAGAAAAAGTTCTGAGTTTTCCTTAGTTTTCTATTTCATTTTTTTGAAGAATTTTTTTTTCTTTCGGGGAAGATATATGCTTGCCTTGAACAATAAACTACGAAATAAAAATGCGTTCCGTCAAAATTTAAGAAAAATAATAATTAAAAGAACTATGGTAATTTTCATATATTAGATCAAAGTTTTTGATATTTGTATACTTTAGACCTGAGTTGGATATTATCTAAGTATATTTTAAATCTTCCAAGGTCTCTTGTGATTTTCAAAACTATCTATTTTACGAATGTAATTATGAATGCGGTGATTTTTTAATCGACATTTAGTAAAAATTCAGTTCTTATGTTTGCTGAAGATAGCAGCAACTAGTTCTCATTTTCTTTCAGATTCATTTATAGGAAAAATGTAATATAATGACCCCATTTTTACGAAAGGACGTTGATTCACAATGCTTGTAAATAGGGAAAGTTTTCTACTTCTCTCCCTATAAACTGCTATGATGGAAAAAGTGAAAGAATAGTCATTCGTCAAAGAAAGTGTTCTGAGCTTTCTTGAGTTTTCCATTACTTATTTTAAAGCATTTTTTTTTCTTCCAAGGAGGATATATATTTGTTTTGAACAGTAAGACACAAAATAAAAATGCTTCCTTCAAAATTTCAAGCAAATAAAATACTGCAAATTTAAATTAATTTCCATATATTAAATCAAGATTTCAGAGATTCACGTTCTTTAGATTTGAGTTGGATATGATCAAAGTATATCCTTCAAACTTTTCAAGGTATGTTGTGATTTTTCAAACATTCAGTTCATACAAGTTATTTTTAAAGCAGTAACTTTTTTAATCATCATTTAGTAAAAGCTCCCTTTCTTCTGTTTGATGAAGATGATAAATATTAATTCTCACTTTCTTTTAGATTCAGAACTAATAAATTATTTTATGGGAAAAGTATAATATAATAAACCTTTTTTTTTTTTGAGAGGGCAGTGATTCGCAATGCTTGAAAGTGGGGAAAACTTTCAACCCCCTCAATCTCTTATAAATTGCTATGATGGAAAAAAGAAAGAATAATCATTCGTCAAAGAAAACTTTCAACAATTCTGAACTTTTCTTAGTTTACTATTACTAATTTTGATATATATATATATATGCATATATATTTCCTTTCAAGGGAGATATATTTTTGTCTTGAACAGACAAAAAATAACTTTCAGGAAAATAAAATACAACAATATATTATTAATTTTCATGTATTAGATCAAGATTTTGGATATTCATCACTTTAGACTTGCGTTGGATATGATCTGTATTTTTCAAAATTTTCAAGATCTGTTGTGATTTTTAAAACATTCATTTCATATAAGTTATTCTGAAGGCAGTAATTTTTTTAACTGTCATTTAGTAAAAGTTCACTTTCTTATGTTTGATGAAGATGATAAGTACTAGTTCTCATTTTGTTTTTGATTTACGCACTAATAAATTCATTTACGAAAAAAAATAATATAATGAATTTTTATGATATAACTACGTTTCGTAATGGTTGTAAATGGGAAATATTTTCAACCCCTCTATAAATTGCTACAATGGAAAAACGAAGGAACAGTGATTCGCCGAAGAAAATGTTCCAAGTTTTCTTTAGTTTTTAATTGCTTTATATATATATATATATATATATATATATATATGCTAATTTTCATTCATTAGACGATTCATATGCTTTAGATTTGGGTTAGATTTGATCAAAATATACTTATTAAAACTCTCAAGTTCTGTTGTGACTTTTAAATCTATCGCTTTCATCAAACCAATTAGAAACAAATTTTAAGTTTAAATTACAAAAAAAAAAAAATGAATAAAAAGAAATAAAAAAATCTTTTCTATTTTATTAATTCTTTGTAATTTAAATTTATTGCTTATTTTTAATTGGTGAAGTACATTTGTGTTTTGGATGTAGCAGCTTTGGCGCGATCTAAATGCGATGTATCTTCCTTTTAATAGTTCTTGACTGAAAAAAATATTTACTTTATAAGTTAGTTTCGTAAGTATTCCTTTAACTTTATTGTTTGTAGTTTCCTATTTTATAAACTTACTGTGAAGGCGGCAATTTTTTATTTATCATTTAGTAAAAATTCACTTTTGTTTGATAAAGAAAACAGTTACTAGTTCCCATTTTCTTTCAGAGTTTTGAACTAATAAGTTTATTTAAACGGAAAAAAATATAATTGTGTTCCTGAAAGTGTTAATGGGATCTGTTTGAGAAAGTGGAAAGTGTTTTCTCCTATTAAGCCATTTATAAATCTTTTCTGTAGCAAGTGCCGATATTGACTGTTTTTAATTTCAGCTAATTTTTTGTATATAATTTGATGTGAAAAATATTTAACTTCACCAAGCGATTGTGATCTCTCCAAAACATTCTG
>JAPMOR010107711.1:66847-83306 GCA_026543865.1 Argiope aurantia | reverse complement strand
ATTGCATTTTTGGATTTTTCAAAATCATTTTAAATGATTAATGTTTTTATAAGTATTCATAGATAAAGTCAAAAATTCCTATAATTATTTTTATTAAACAAATTTTGAATAAAGTATTTAACAAGAGAAAATCAAAGACTTTCAAAATATATTTGAACAAACTCCATGTCTATCCGCCTAGCCTGTAGAATGATCACATGCGCACATATATAAACATACAACAAACAGGCAATCTCTTTTAAAATTAGCTTAAGTACGGGTTATGCAAATAGTAGCTGAATATGTAGTTAAAGTTTGTATTGTAATTATAAAAAAATGAAGAAAAAAATTATTATCATTCAGATTTGCTTTATATTTTTCGTATTACAATGGATGATGTTGGTTCTTAATATTGAGAATTTGTTATCGCTGAAAGAGGAAGAACCGTTGTGAATTCAAATCAATTAATTGATTGGAAATTGTGTATGTTTTATATTAATTCTTATTCACTGTAACTTCCCTATGAATTTTTCAACAAGATTAAAATCTCAAGCAATAAAATTTAATAATTTATTTTGACGTGAAACCAAACACTATCCTTGTTTATCCTTGAATTATCCATTTATATAAAAATGAAAAACATCGATTAATATACCTGTTTTCAAAAACATTTCATAAAACTAAAATTTATAATTTAATAAATATTTACCTACGAGATTGGAAAACATTTGATAACTAGTGGTTATAACAAAATTAATAATAAAAATATTAACTAGTAGTCTGCAATAAACTGAATAGAGTTAGACAAATATTATTGCATCGGAATCTAAATAATTAATTTTCATTGAAATTTATTTTTATGACAGAAAAGTTGAATTTTTCTGTCCTGTGATTAAAATATCAGCGAATTTTTGAAGCAGAAGAATTTAATTAAACATTTTAAATGTTGCCTGCTTTAAATTAGATATATAGGTGCTCAATTTTTTAATTAAAAATAAAAAGAAATCATACCAGGTATGTGATCGAGGAAAACAAATTACAGCGAATGAAAATATGCTTTGCGTTCAAAGAATCATTTCAAGTAAGTTTCATAATGCTGTAAAATACATAAAGCAATCTATATTTCTTTTCGCCGATTTTAATTAAAAGTAAACCACATTTTCATCTTCTTAAAATAATAAACTGTGACCTCGGAAAAAAAGAATTGCAATATTTATAGTAAAAACAATCATCTTCTTCCGTGCTAAATTAATTAGAATTACAAGCACGAGCATTTGTCTCAGAGGTATGGCATTCCTACGCTTCGAAAAGAAAATTAACGAAATTAAATTGCCTATGATTAATTAAATTTATAGTGATTGGAATGTTTCTATTAGGTGGATAAGAATACATTTTCTGCTTTGTTATTGCAAAATTAAATTTCGCTTGATGGTTGTGCATAATTTCATTAATAATTGCATTCGAGTAGTTTTCATTTCATTTTTATAAACGTGTATTCTTCAATCGAAGAGTTTTATTTCATTTTTAATAAAATTCCATTTCCCGACATTCTTATTTGAAAATGTATTTAAGAATGAGATATAGATACGCGTGTGACTCAACAAATACAAATTTCTTTTTGAGAAAATTCCATTAATGGGGTTAATAATGCTTCAATGAAATTTTATAAAATGTTGCTTCGCTGCATTTTTTTCTTTGGAATTTGGGTAATAAGTATTGCAGTAATTAAATTCGCATCTAGCTGCATTGTTTGAATTTGTTTTAGGTATTATGAGAAGCTTTATCAAAAATTCAAACTTTTCACTAATCCTTAAAATAACAAAGCTACGGATTGTATAGAAAATCATATTAAAAATGTATGCGAAGGAATTTTTCAAATGGCACTTACAGTTCAATCTCTGATTTGAAAGGTAAATTCGATGAGAATTTAAAATTTTATCATTTACTTGAAGTAGTTACAATTCAGTGAATTATGTAATCAGTATTTCAGTCTTTTGTCTTTAAAAATGTCTTGATAAAAGAAATTAACCCATCCGCATTTGTGCGGTGGTAAGGCCTCGCTTCGGAACCGGAGGGCTTCAGATTCGATACGCGATTCCATCGAAGAATCGCCGTGTAAGTGGGTAGGCCTGGCGGACGTTCGGGGCTAAGCGTCCTTCCGTTGGTGTGATGTAGAAGTTTGGAGAGGGCCTGTCAGTTCAGTTGTCGTTAATTTATCTAACAGCGCTTCAATCTTAGTAAGGTCCATGCCAAAACAGTCCTAGTGCTTCTTTAAAACGGGATATTAATATAACTAAACTGATTAGTATTTGAAATTTTTTAGTTATTTAGAGATTTTTAAAGATAAAATAAATTCCAAATATATAATTTTTTATTACATGTATATATGAAAGACCTTGTATAAATGATTTTAATAAAAATGTTTAAATCCTAAAATATAGTATTGTTAATATAGTAATATAGTATTTAATGTTAATATAGTATTTATGAAATAACCATTTATTTGTATAATTAGAGCAAAATAATCAATAAAGAATATGCGAGAATCATTCAGAAAATAAAGAAAAACGTTTGAGGATATCGCAATACAAGCACAGAATATTATAATAATTCTTTCTTCATTACGATGCTAAAACTTAAATTACTTTTCGTGACGATGGGCATTCTTATCGAGACACTTACTACACCAATAACTGATTTTCAATACTATTGTTATACTCATCTTCTTCCAATGGCTGAAATATGTCCCTCTTATATCCCTCTTCCCGTTTCCTTAGCCAAAGTCGAAATCCCTTGGTTCCAAATCGCGTCTGCGCTCAAGAAACCAACCATCTCATTGGAAAATGTATATTTGTTGTTCGTAGCATCAGATGTAGAAAATCGATACAATCCATAAAAGCAACATTCCGTTGTTTTTTGTTATTGTTGTTGTTGATGATGATGACTGTCCAAGGACATCGGAGAAGATTTTTTTTTAAATCGAAAAGGACCAGCATTATGAAGCGCTTACCCTCTGAGTGAAACCCCTGGGGGCATCCCGAAATGAGAATGAGATGCTTCCGGCAAGGTGGTTGGATCTCGCCACCCTGATGGGTACATAAATAGGTGAGGGATTTAGCTCCTCTCATCGATGACGGGACTTACTTCCTTCAGGAAGGTTTGTACCGTCGCCGGTGATGGCCTTTAGCACTCAACCACAGTTCCCACCAATGTTGCTGTTACGCCGATCCAATCATTCAGTATTATTTATCCGTGTGCCTTCGGGCGGGGTCGGTGAATCAGTGGTATGACTTACCCTCTGAGCGCAAGTTTGTTTCAAGGTTTACCTAAACGTACTTTGCGAATTATCCCATTTTTTTTTCTAACATCATGCTTATTTAATAATGCTCCACTTTATTTATCATGGTATAGTAAGAAAAAGGATTAAATATTTAAATGATACATATATAAAGTAACCTTTTAAACCCTTACCTCTTCCTTAAAATTGCACAAAATCATTAAAATTCTGAAAATAAAGCTTAGGTCTGAAATTATTTTTTCTCTGCTAAATCAGTAATAACGGTATAATTGTTTTCGGCTCTACTACAAAAACAAGCAAACATTATATCACATTTTTATTTTATTTTAATATCCAGTTTTTTTAGTTTATTTTTTTCATCTTTTGTGTGTGAAAGTAACAATTTCAATGAGCCGTATTGCCATGTTAATCACTTCTCGTGAGCAGGCGTTTTATTCACCCAGGCATTGCTGAACTTGAAAGTTGGTTTAAATGAAATACAGCATGAAAATCGATCAGAAATGTTTTGTATGATCTGGAGATAAATATGTTACCTTCAAATTTAACAAATCTTTATTAATTATGGATTTCTTATTCAAAACAGCATAAAATATGACCATTAAACCTCTAAATACTCTACATTAACGACTTCATGAATATTGCACCAAGTTAATAATCTACATCAACTTTTTTTTATGTTTTAATCAATATTAATTTCAAATTTTTGAGTTTGCACACCTTAACTTACTCAGTCTTTTGACCTACGATGAGGAGCATGATATCCTAGTTTTAATGACTGAATATGCCTTTACTAAAGAAAATTGGTCTTTAGATATTTAATTCTTCCGACACAACGGCATATTGTTCTGCAGCGATAATTTTTTGACATCTTTTGATAGTCAGATTGGCATACGGAATGTACCACAGAATGTTTCATTTAACATATCGAACTAAATTGTTTCGCCAATGGGAACTAATGTAGAAAGTAAGAGGCATACTAACTAAAAAGTGATGAATTTTGCCTTTTCATCTATTTATCCGGTTTAACAATACACACACACACAGTCATCTTTTATACTTCGTCTTCTGTATCTGTGATCAAAGCATTGAATAGGAAGTAATTTTATAGCTTCAGATGCTGGCGGTAGATAATTGTAACATTGGTATTGAAAAATTTTGTATCTGTATTATAAATTCAACTATAACTTTCAAGATCTCATAAAGATAAATTGAAAATGTTTATACATTTTGCTTATATTTTAATATTAACAATTGTTTTTTACAGTCTGGTTACGCAAGGACGAATTAAACCCGCTTAGGGTCTTAAGGTATAGCAAATCTCGGAAAATAGTTTTTCTAATGTCTAGCCTCCTATACCAGATTTTTTAATTGATCTTAATTACAGGTACAAACATTTTCATGTAATTAATATCATTCATGTAATGCATATCATTTAATTAAGGGAAACATTCATGAAATTTGGTTTCAGCATTTCTAACATAAAAAATGCAATATTCAAATTTAAAGCAATTTAAAAGAAAATAGTAAACAATCTCCATCATTTCAGTGCAATCGGAATACGTTTAAATTATTGAATCTGATATTGGTTAAAAATATAAATCAATATATTTTTTCAATGTTAACTTGTATAATAGAGACAAAATATAAAACTTGTATAAGATGATTAATTATTAATTTTGAGTCAGTTCAAGTGCACGACCATTGCAAATGAAATAAAAGCGTAAAATTAAATTAATAAAAAAATTTGTAAAATTTCACTGGGGATTTCTAGAATCTTATGGAGTTAATTACCTTGTATAGTTATTAATTGTGGAACTAATAGTTATTCATAATATAAAATTCGTATAAGATAATTAATCACTAACTTTGAGTCAGATACAGTGGACAAACCTTGTAAATTAAACGAAAGCGTAATATTTATTTAATAATAATAATAAAAAAAACTAGCAGTACCTGCACAGCATTGCCTGTGGTATAACATCCAAGAGGAGAAATTAGCTTTAAACTTAAGTCTAACCTCCATCCGATTTGACATGGGAAAATCACGCAACATCAAACAAACATAAAAATATATTTAGAAATCATCAAAAATAACTACAAAACAATTTTTTTATAGTACACATTCAAAAATATTTAAACTGTTAAAAAGGCGAAAATGTAATATGTTCATAGACAAAACAATTCATTAAAAATATACAATAGAAAAGTTGTTTTAAAATTTCAAAAAATACAAATAAATCATTGTATCCATTGTTCCACACTTGTTTATCAATTTTGTTTAATCTATGAAAATAAAATACAGCTTGCTTCATAATATTTCTTTGTAAACTGTACTTCCTGGCTGGGCGATCACTTCGCTCCTCATGAGAATCATTCTATCTCTGTAATTCAATTGCAGTATGATTTAGAGAGAGGCAGTTAATGTTTAAGTGAGCTCCAGTACAAGACCATTGTAAATTAAAGAAAGCGTAAAACTAATTGAATAAAAAATATTTAAAAATATTATATAGAAATTTTTGGGCCCCAAGGTAGTCGTTTACTTTGCTTATTTAATAATTGTAGGCCTAATTGCTTTCCATAGTTCATTAACTAATATAGAATTTCTTATGATCGAGTTATGAAGCTTTATTGTTTAGGGACTCATGTTAACTTTAATCAGCGAAATTAAAAACTTTATCTCTCTTTAAAAAGTATGGATAGAATACTACTAACTCAGAGCTATAAATTAAACATTATATTGATACATTTCTTTTAAAAGGAAAACAATATTATCATCTCAAGTCAAAAGAAAAAGTGTCCACTGTCTTCTCTCAGGATCTTCCTTCAAGCACTAATTGAAAATCGAAGTATGATGAAAGCCTTGCATTCATCGGGCTTTTGCTTCCCCCCTCCCAAATATTTACATGAAGTTAGGAAGCTTGTCCTCAAATCAGTCATCCTTGAAAGATCTCCGCGCAAACTTCCAGACATTTTAATTTGCTAGAAGTTCAAACAAAATGCTGAAAGGTCAGGATGTTGTGTACTCTGCCTTTCCCAGTCTCATATAAAGGATGGATACCACATTTAAATTTGGCTCGTGTCAGGTCGGGTCAATACTGAAGGCTACGAAACTTTTCTAAAACTAAAACTTTTAAGTGTCAGATATACTATCTGAAAAAATTTTTTGCACTAAACAATACCGTAATAACTTTCTATAAATAAAATAAAATAATCTTTCTTTATAAATATTTTATTTACTCTTTCAGCAATTTTTTTCATAGATTTTTTTATTTAACTTCTTTTGTTTTATTTCGAAAAAAAATGATCTTTAGTGATCAATATTTACCTAACATCCATCTAGACTAGGTTTAATTTCCGAGAACAGTGCATATTCTAATATTTACAGAATTTGAATATCAGTTTCTTGAATTTTTTTGAGTAAATTATAATAATAATGATCAGATTGTGTGGTGCCATCTGGTAATCAATTTGATAAATAATCCCTTTTTACAATTCCATAACATTTACCATATTATTTTAGGATATATATATATATATTAGAAAAATAAAAAACCGTTTATAAGTGAAGATTGGAGCTTTCTTAATTTTTAATCTATTGCAATCGATAACAATAACGAATTTTCGTGAATATGTGTGTGTATATATTAAAGGCTCTACAGACCAGGCCATGATTTAGAATTCCAAAACTTGACACATATATATACTTTGTAAAGTAGGGATAAAATATTCGGAGCAAGATTTTTAATATTTTAATTAGTTAAAAATTATGCAAAATTCTGATTTTTTACGGATATATGTACCAACTTTTACAGCATAAAGATGGTTTTTAACATCATCTTAAAGTTAAGAAAATTATCCTTTGGATGTTATAAAATACTTTGCAGTAAAAAATCGTTTCTCAATTTTTGATGAAACGTTTTTAAACTGAATAAAATTTTCATTTTCTCTATTTTGATGAAAACAAATTGAATAGTTTCATTGAATCAGGAAACTGCATGGAACTTTCTATACTTTAATTTTCTCGCTCTACATTTATAGATTAAAATAATTCCAAATATAACTATTTGGGCGTTTAAAACAGTTTTATTACTGGAAGAGACTTCTAACACATACACAAACACACACGCAAGCGTACACACAAATAGGCGCACGCACACACACACACACATTTATTAAAGGTCCAATATAGCGTATTAGTTCATGCTTAACTTATTTCCAACGTAAAATGCTTAATGTCATATAAGAAATTTTTCCGAAAATTATATATATATATATATTTATTAATAAATATCATATGCATTAAAAATATTTAAAAAATAAAAATTATAAAAATTATTATAAATTATAATTAAAATTATTATTATTATAAATTATAAAATTTAAAAAAAATATAAAAAATAAAAAAATTAAAAATTAATATATTATACATATATTAATAAATATATTAATTAATATATTATATATATATTAATAAATATCATATGCATTAAAAATATTTCCGTATTTCGTATATGATTTAAAGCATATCTCCTCTTTTTGAATAATCAAAATACTACCATTTACTTTATATTTATTTTATTGCAGGCTTATATACAGGGTGTTTTTAAACGAATATACCAAATTTACAAGCCTATTAAGATAAAGCAAATCGAATTACAACCTTGTTGTTCATCGGAAATTATAAATATTAATTGAACACGGTTATAAAAGTTCTTTGTAATCCCCTCTAAACATACGAAAAATAGCACATGGTCACATAAATACTCATCCCATACTTTTTCAGCATCTCTGATGTGATGATTTCAAAACTTGCCGATATGCCTGTCTTAAGTAAAGGTCAAGTTAGTTAAGTAAACGTCAATTGATGGTAGGGGAAGAACACTGCAGTTTGGTGTTTATTTTTTAATTAGTAATAAGGCAATACTTTTGCACCACAAAGTACAGCACAAGGATTACAGAAGTAAGTAGAAACAACTACATACATAGATAAAAACAGATAAAAATAAAGATAAAAACAATAGGAAAAAAAAACAAAGAAAAAAAAAAGACTAATAAAAAACTGAAGCAGCAAAGGCAAAAAATTTACACAATGAGAAAAAAGCCATTTCGTGGTGTACCAAAACATGAAGCGAAGGTGGAAACTTAATATTACAGGCATCGAGATCCACAATAAAATCCCTTATCCTTTCTTTAAGTCTGGAACAGTCAAAAAGCAAGTGTTCGACATTTTGAACTCCACCCATGCTGCAAGAGCATAGATCAGTGTCCAATTATCCAAATTTCTTGAGATAGTAATTGAAATTACAGTGGCCAGTGAGAAATTTTGTTAAGTGAAAATTACTGAAGAAATGCTTGTTATTTAACCTTTGCGAAATTGTGGGGAAAAACAATTTAGTTAAAGAGGCAGTTAATGAATTCTGGTGCAGCTCATTCCATAAGAGAATGGTCTTTTTGTGATTCTCTTTGAGAATGTGAGGTTTAGGGATGCTCACAGGATCAATGATGTTTAGCTTTGGAGCTAGCTTTGCAAGCCAATCAGCTTTTTTATTCCCTAAAATGCCAGAGTGACCTCGGACACTCATTCCTCTATCTTTAAGTTCGCAAAGAGTGATTTGAAAATTCACTACAATTTTGTTGCAGGAAGAAATATTACTTAACAAAAATAAAGATGAAAGAGAATCAGTACAAATAAGAAACCTAGATGACACAGTACAATGCTTCACGATCCATTTGAGCATGTTACTTAGGCACATCAATTCTGCTTGGAACACACTACACTC
The DNA here is from genome assembly GCA_026543865.1 of Argiope aurantia. Classification (NCBI taxonomy): domain Eukaryota; kingdom Metazoa; phylum Arthropoda; class Arachnida; order Araneae; family Araneidae; genus Argiope; species Argiope aurantia. The sequence goes on along the minus strand of JAPMOR010107711.1, from coordinate 74,249 downwards.
ATCAGGAATTCTAAACATAAAGTGTTGTGTTCCATTTCGGCTGCGTCTTGAATCACAATAAAAGCAAGTCCAACACAGTAGCTGAGTTTACTGCCATCAGTAAAACACACTACAGGAAAATTGTTAAGAACATTGTCATCATAATCGATAATTTCGATAGGAACACGTTCAGAAGGGTGTGGAAGATTAGAAAAAAAAATCACTTTGTAATATTGGGTAATATTTACAACATTATTTTTGAAATCTTTATTTTGTAGGACAATGCTGTTTGATGTAGCCCCAGAAAATAAATATTTCTATATAATCATATCTACATCCTTTCTAATCTTCAAACGAAACATTCACAGAAAATTATGAGGTGCATTATCGTATTGCTTAGATATTCTTTGCATTTTTAGAGAGGCTTACATTGAACACTTAGAATTCTGTTGAATTTAAATTTTTAACTGCTATTTTTTTTATATCCAATGAACAACAATGCTGTATTTTGTTGTTTTATTTTCTATTTATATATCTACAAACATTTAATAATAATTTTTAAATCCCCTGTATTTTTTTAAATCAAATTTGTTTTGACTTTACAATACATACATATGTGTTGTAAAGTCTAAAAATTGGTTTCTGAAAGAAATAATTTTAAATATAAAGTATTAAATATTTACTGCAGCAAGTTTGAGTTTCTGATTGCTAGTGAAAAAAAATCTTATTTATTTCATTTTTAGTTATTTTTATGTACATACGTTTACTTTTTTCGACGTCATTAGAAGTTAGAAAATAATTTCATCCTGTGATATTGAATGTCTTTATTCTTAAATCTCTAAAAAAAAGCAAGGTATAATAGGACGTCTTCCAATTTTATGAAGGGTTTAAACAAGTTATGTCAAGACAAAAACCTTCTTTAACGTGTCGCATGACGATTAGCGTAATTATAATTGTTGATTCAATCAATTATTATAAGGACGTTATATTTTTATTTCAGTAATTAATACAGTAAATGAGATCACGATTGTTTTCCCGCTGTCATTTTGATATAGATCTAGAGGCATAAGAATTCTAGAAATTCTAATTAATGCCCCCAAAAATGCAAACAAATTGAAATGACTAATGACAAGGACCAACAAAAAAAAGCGACATCGGAAGACTTCAGGGATAACAAATAATTACCTTATTAAAGTATCTTCTCGAAGAAAATATTACACTGCATCGTTATTTCCAAATCAAATCATCATTTCAAAAGGTTTTTGATTGCAAAGAGGATTAAATGCATTGATCTCTAAACAGCACGTTTGGGATAAGGAAAAAAAAATGTAAGAAGAGATTGGAGATGCTCATTAAAAGAACTATACATCATTTATAAGTTCTTTCGGCAAAGTTGCTGTGACAATCATTTTGAGGGAGGCGATCTGTAAAAAAACACCACGACCAACAGCAAACTCTGGCAGTGAATGAGGGTTTATACTTAGTGGAGGGGAAATATTTCCAAAAGACCTGTCAAACCAGAAGACACATCATTTTAATTAGATATTTCAAAAGAGGAAGTCAAAAACTTAGTTGGTTTCTTCTAGAAAAAATAAATAGATGAAGGCACAAGACGAGCCCTTGAATAATGACTTACCAGAGCGAAGGTGTCGAGGCCTTGGGCATGTCTGAGCGTGTTAGTGTTTAGCCTACGCTTATTGTCAGAAAGATTTTAATTGTTTGTTCGTTACTAATTGCTTGAAGGTTTTGATAAGTATGGGAAACGGGATAGTTAAATTCTCGCCTGCACTTTGAATTGAATTCTCGTCTAGCCTCCGGTCAGATAGGACAGATAAAAATGCTAGACTTTTGGTTCCTGTACTACCCGAAAATTTCAATCCGCCATTTTACAAGAGGAGAACTTCCCGCTGGGATTGAATAATTGGAAAGTTAAGTAGGAGAGAAAAGGTTTAGTTGGGGAAAGTTTTTGGAAAAAGTTTCCAGGAGTGTGTGTGTGTGTGAGAGAGAGAGAGACAGACAGAGCGAGAGAAAAGTTTCCAATCTTTCCTTTTAGTGAGGGATAAGGTAATGAGTAATTGATTTCGGGGGAAAAGTATAGCTCGGTTTTCGGTAATCGTGAAATTTTCAAAAGTTGCCTTTTCACGCCCTTGAGCGAGGAAGATATGATTTGATTTTAGCTTGTTAAAATATTTGTAGAATGCATGCGCAGGAACTCATTATTAACAAGTTTTCCTGTTATCGTAACGAGAGCAATATTCCCACAGGATTTTTTAAAACTAAAAACTTTCAAATGCACGAACGATACCAAAACATTATTAAACTGATTTCTGTTCAAATTTAAGTTTGTTTTGAATTTATATAAATATATTTGAAATATGATGTTCAGACAGGGTTTTATATAATGAATATTTTTGTTTGTCCGAATTTTGTTATCCAAACATGTCTGCATAAGAACTCATTATTAATGCGTTTTCGTGCTGTCATAATGAGAGCAATATTCACAAAGAATTTTTTAAAATCAAAAACTTTCAAATGCATGAACAATACTATGTCATAATTAAACTGATTTCTGTTCAAATATCTGTTTCGAATTTATATAAATATGTATGGAATATGCTGTTCCAACACAGTTTTATAAAATGCAACAATTTTTTATTACTGAATAATTTTCTAATTCAACATAATTCTCTATTATAATATTTTTTTTTTATAATTTCTATTATAATTGAAGAGTTAAGCTAATTCCATCATATAATTTAATATTTTCTAAGGTTCAATGTTTTAAGTGACTTTTAGTTGATAGTTTAGTGACTTTTTGGTGATAGTTTTAGTGACTTTTTGCTGACTTTCTATATAGAATTGAATGATAACAAAACATTTCAATATTTTCAACCTTATTTATCAGTTAATTGATGAATTTCAATTAAATTTTATCTTATATGAAAGGTGTCATTTTGTCCCTAGTTTCATAAAACAACATAATATTTATAAACATACATTATGAAATACATTTAATAGGAGAAAATATTAAAAGTGAAAAAAAAGTTTTTACAAAACTCTTTTTTTATATTAATAGCGAAAATAAAAATGTAATATTTTTAATTTAATACCAAAATTTTTCAGGTCAAAACAAAATTTGAAAATCTTGACAAAAATGCTATAAATAATTAAGCCACAATTTATATTATTAGGAGAAATATTTTTCATACTTGATTATTCCATTGAAATATCTATCAATAAAATTATATTGTAAAAGTGATTAAATTTCTTATTGACATACAAAGTTTAAACCAGTATCTCACACTTTTAAGAATTATCTATTTTTTTCATTATAAATTATTTTTTCCTCCTTTATTAATTACGAAACTTAAAAATTTTTCCTAAACATTTAAAATCAATTTAAAAAATATGAGTGTAATAAAATAATTTGGGATGATTGAAAAAAACACATATTATTTTAGAAATCTGAATATATTCATTGATTTGCCATTTTAATAATTAATTAACAGATGAAACCGCTTCGTTATTTTTCCAGATAAAGATCTACGATTTAGACGCTAAAATTCTTCATTCATCTAATCATTCATTATATTTCATTCATATAAGTTGTTAATTTTTTAATTACACAGTATATATATATATACAGTGGTGTCCAAAAGTGTGGATATTTTTTGAAAGTTTCATGTTTTTCAACTTTGCGTGCTTGTAGAATATATTAATTTTCACTTAAATACAAATGTTTATATATCAAATTGAAGGTAATTTAATGGAAAATTTAATAACAAAAACAGTATTACAATATCTGTATTACAAAAAACGTTACGCTCATTTTAGTAGAACAAACAAACACAAATCGTTTTGAATAATGACGTGTTTTGATATCTAAACATTTGTATTTAAGTGAAAATTAATATATTCTACAAGCACGCAAAGTTGAAAAACATGAAACTTTCAAAAAATGTTCACTCTTTTGGCCACCACTGTATATATATATATTATATATGTGCATACAATCTCTTAAATTCGTGCATCAAGTTTTATTAATTTAGTTTTTTTTTGTTTTGCAGTTATTATGTGAACTTATATTCGGATAGCTTAACATACAGAAATCCACAGAATGAATTTCGTTTAAAATTTGATATAAATACCATGTACCAAAAGTCATCCATCCAGCTCAAATCGTTTCTGAGTTAAAGGATAAACCGTCATTCAGGTGTACATATCTTCCAAACTGTTTTTTTAGGAATCAGTGATTGGTAAAATTCTCAATTTCATATTTTTTGACGATTGCGGTACTTTACTTTGTATATTCATTTTTCGAAAAAATAAAATTAATCAAAAGCAATACAATTAAATTATTTTAATTATAACGATAATCTTAAAATTTTAAAATGTGAAATTTTTTTGTGGAATTATATTTTTAGACTATTTTGTAGAAATGCATAATTAATTAAAATTGAAAATGCAGTTAAAAATGTGTTACAAATTGAACATTCTTATCTGACAAAATGAATTTGTTCCAAATTTGGTAACTGTAAGTCAAATAATATGTAGAAATAGAACAACAGGCATACAAACCAATTCCACACTTTCTGTTGCATAATTAGTAAAAATAGAGATGTAATACTAAAATTTTCTGAAAGTTATTTCCTATGAAAGAATATACCTTTATCTTACTTTTTTCAAATACAAATAACTCAACAAAATGAAACACCATAAAGAGAATCGATTTCATCTCCTATAAAACCATAACCGTTCCTTTTTCACTTCCATGCCAATTTTCATCCTCATAAATTCCTAACTATTACTTAGTATTTCCCCATCGATAACTATATTCTACTTTTTTCTGTCTTCCTCTTTCATTATTTCTTTTTTCCTAAGTTTATCTCTGAAGAAACGCTTCTCGGAAAAATTCATAAACTCCCGAACAATACAGTTCCGATAAAATATATAACCGTATCACCTTCTGCTTATAAAAAACCCTCCCTTCCAGACAGCGGCATTAAATAAATCCTAAAAATCCTTCGGAAAATTACTGGAGCCAAACGTCGAACCGATTTAGGAGAATGCATCTTTTATAAATGGATGGAGAAGGAAAGGGGCTGAAACCCCAACCCCCTCTTTTACCAGCCCCCTTTTCATATTCCCTTAATGCCTTTTGGAAAGGTATAAATTACTGTACACAACTTTTCCTAGTACGAAAAGCGGGGCATATTCATTTTTATCTAGCAACCACGTAATGCAATTTCCTCAGAAGGAGAGTCACTGTTGTTTGTGATACTGAGCAGGGATACACATTTTCTATCCAGTTCTCCTTCCTCAGTTGCTTTCCTCGTTCTCCTTTTGTGTACTTATAAATCAAAAGGATTAACAGCAGTTTAGAAAGAGAATGGTCAGGACTCTCTGGTGTGAATTATTAGGGTAACGGACGGACAGAGTCCCTGGAGAGATCGTGGAGTTTCAGCTGCCGAAGATGGAATCAGTGGAAAAAGCCTTTTACACAAATTAAAATACTTGCAGGAATTTTGGTTCGGGGTTTTCATTCATTTTTGGAGTCCGCTTGTAGCTTTTGTTTATCTATCATAATGGAACGTCGTTAATAGTTGTAATATTTTATAATCATGGGTATTCTATAATTAACAATTTTATATTGTTTCATCTGCCAGATAGAAAAAAAGAGGGGTAAAATACACGAATAATATTTTGACAGATAGCATGATACCTATGTATGTGATATAAATAGGTATTTTAATTGTTAGATGTCTTTCTAAGTCTATATTTTAGGAAGTTACAATGCATTTCACAGTTCCATTTACTTATATTTTAATGCTATTTTACATTTCATATTATATTTTTTCAAATTCTAATATTTGGAATTGTTTAGCTTCCAGCTCAGTTGTCGTCCTCGCCAACTGTCCGCGGTTCAAAATTACGCTGTTCTTCCCAAAATAGCCCCAGTGTTGCTTTAAAAAGGGAAGTTAATATAGCTAAACTAACCTAACTCAATAATTTTCGAATGATATTCTTGCTCTTGCTCTTTAGCAGACCACAAATGCTTCTTAAAACTATTTTTTGCCTTTTATTGGCTGCAAAATTGTGTCATTTCTTGTCTCGTTCAACAATGAATTTCGATAAGGTTTGTTGCCAACTCATTCCCAAAACTAAAAATGTTATTTAATTATAAAAATGTAAAAGAGTTAAGTTGTTAAAATATGCCAAGTTTTAAAATTCAGCTAATCAGAACTTGGTCTGAACTTTACGTCATTGCAATATTCATACATTGACTAATATTACATATTCTTATTACTAAGTTAACGAAAAATGTGACAGTAAAATTGTTAAAATGAGCCAGTGTTTAAAGTTAAACTAATCGAGACATTGTCTGAACTTTACGTCATAGTAATCTGCATACATTGACTGATATTACATATCCTTATTATTAAGTTGAGTCTACTCGTTTCGTAAAAGACGTTTAGCATGAGGAGCCGAATAGATTTATCGGCTTTTAGCATGAGACTCCGATAGATACTAAGTAAACCATTAATACATTCATTGCTGTTAAGAACTAGTAGGCCTTGAAGTTCGTACATGGTATTTAATGCAGTTTGCTGATTTGAATTCATATAGCGAGCAATTCAAACACCGTTAGGTCTATTCAGCTCCTATACATCATTTATTAAGCTCCAGCGATTTAAATTAATATATGTCTTTATATACTGATTTATACATTATGTACTGGTAAGTCATAATGTATAAATCAGTGTATAAATACTTCTTATAGATTGTTTAATATGCGTCACTGATTAATCTAGCCAAATTATTAAATTTATCAATTCAAAATATCGTACACTAATTGGCGATACACCCTGGGAAATCCTCTCAGATCTCTAATATCGTTTAGTATGGTTCGTTGATTTATATTCTTTCAACTAAATATTCAAATATCTATTGGTATTAAGTAATAGTAGATAACTTAGTTCGCATAGGGCGTTAAACATATGTCTCCTGATTTAAATTGAGTTTCTTAAAGCATATATTGAATCTTAAAATGTGGAATTCAAATAATGACTGCGAACAATGCTTAAAAATTTCGAGTATGGAGACAGGGTCCAGCTGTTACACGGGGTAAATTGTTATATTCGAATTTTGAACCAGTCGACAGTTAAAACTCATTTTTTTCTCTCTCAATGGTTGTATGATTTCTTCAACGTTTCTTGGACTGCTTGCAATAAATAACAAAAGTATTACATGTGAAAAACAATAATTATGCCATTATTTGCAATTTTTCTTTTAAATTTTGATTTTTTTACTGGCGCTGGAACTTTTGGAGATATCGTTGTAAAGTCAATACTACTAAAATCCCTAGATTTTAGGTAAGTGATATCACTTATACAAATTCGTATAGCTGTATGATACATCTCAC
>JAPMOR010107711.1:19111-66447 GCA_026543865.1 Argiope aurantia | reverse complement strand
AGAAAGAATACTGAGAAATCTAATCATCAAAAAATTAGAAAAATGTTCTAATCATTAAATAATTTGAAATACAGCAAAGTGGGAGGAACTTTAAATTTGATGGATGACCTTTACACCAAATTACAACAAATTATTTCAAAATTACCACATTTTGAAAATAAATTAATTTAGAGGAAGTATATCTGCTTAGTTGTTCATTTTACAATTAGACACGATAACTACAAACATTAAGAGATAGATAGATAAAATTTGGTTCAGAGTTTTATTTTAGATCCGCATCAAATTTTAATCCAAATCTTTCAGAGAGTTAATTATTTGTCAGTCTGTACTTCCGCTTTCATTTAAATCCTATAATTAAAAAAAAATCAATAGCTCTGAGACGATAGTGGGAAATTGAGCTAACTTTTTCTTTAGAATGAATGATTATCACCTGCGACAACTTTCGACAGTTTCTGTTGCGATTGTTTAATAGGATTTGCTGCTTGTGTGTTCTTTTCTACTACAACTATTGTTTCTGTGTACGCTTTGGCTGCGTTTTGCTCCTGCATTTCGTGTAAAATAAAGCGTCATTATTTGTAATAAAATTCTTGAGATCATCATCGTAAACCCATCGAATGTATTTTTGCTAATTATATCGAACATTTTTGTTTAATTTGATATCTGTAGAAACAACGTAAAATTCATATTCTTGGATTACTTCTTTATGCTATTTCTTTATTTATTATTCTAAATGAAGATGAAATATTTCCAGCAAGTTTATTGATTCTATATTCCTGAGTGGATATAATAATAATGTTGTATTGTTGCCTCTACTCTGATGAAGGGATATACTTCCGTTGAATAGACGCATGCATCGCATGATAATGGGAGCTATAATGTGTTCACCAAAGAGCCTTATTTATCCTTTTATATTATTCCGAAAACTAATCTAAATAAGAAGAAACTTATATCATTAAATTGCATATACTCATAGCAGGCATACTAGAACTTCTAAATTGAGGGCTATAAATCACACGTCTCGTTCTAGTTTCCCTTGATAATGCAAAAATTCAGCAGTTCAGTGGATCACGGGCACTCTACTGATGATAACATATATCTTCTTATAGAAAGGTCTGTCTCTGAATTATAATGAAGAGTACCCCGGAGGGCACCTCGAAATGAGGATGAGAGACTTCTGATATGGTGGTTGGTACTCGCCACTTTGGAAGGTAAACAAAAAGGTGGGGGGTCTGGCTCCTCCCATCGATGACAGGACGTACTTCCTGATGGAAGTGTTGTATCGTGGCTGGTGACTCGTGGCTTAGGACTCAGTCACAGTTCCCGCTACCGTTGCTGTTGCTTCCGGTCATTCTGTAATGTTATCCGTGTGCCTTCGTGCGGGTCGGAAAGTCAGTGATATTACAATGATGAGCATTTTTGCAGGCTTTAATATCCTTGGTATTCAGTCTATCTATATGTGTGTTTAAGTTGGCAGGAAATAACTTTCAGTTAATACCCATAAAATATTTTATTTACTCTAATTAATAATAATGCAGGATCAATTTAATCACGACATACTAGCAAGAATATTCTAACTTGAAAAACTTTAGTTTTTTTTTTCAAATTATATCTTTCAGAATATTTTGTTAAATATTCTATTCTAATACGGATCTTTCTGATTTGTGGCCTTTTCTCTACCTCAAGGTAACCCTACGTTTGAGTTACTTTTAACCTACACTTTTAGATACCTGTTTCTATCTTAGAACATTTACTTTATATCTTAGAACTTTTATCTTTTTATTTTAAAACATATTACTTACTTACCTTATTTAGATAGCGCATTTTAATCTACCTTACTTATTGCATTTTTTATATCATTATGGATCCATATAACTGGGGTCAGTAGATCTAAGTTGAGGTAATACCTTAGAGTTATTTGGAGATTACATTTTTTAAGTTACCTTAAGAAGAATGTAGTTGCTGATGTAGATTCTTATGTCTTGAAACTTAACATTACTTTGAGGTTATATTTTTATTCTACCTTATTAAAGATAGTTTCTATGTTACATAGATCCTTCTAACTTACAGTATTTTATCTATAGTTTGAGATAAAACTTTTGTAGTTACATTAGGTAGTTAATTTGTCCTTCTTGAGATAGCTGCTCTGAGATTACATCTTTAAGTTCCGATACCAAAGATAATTGATAATATGAAAAAGATAATGTGACATGGGATAGGGAAGTATTAAAAGAATATGACATTTAAAGCTGCTTACTTGCAACGTCTTTCAATTTAGAACATTTTCAGAATTGTGAAAAAAAATGTTCTGAAAATTTACTTGTATACAAAGATTACTGAAAGATCTTAAATAATCTTTTCTAACTGAATTTTTTACAATTGATTATAAATTCAGGCTTCAGTTCCTATTTATTTTTCGAATTTGACTTTACTTTAAATATTTTCTTATAAAAAGTAAGATAATGTAGTTTCGCTTAGAAAATTCTGCACTATATTATTGATAATAATTCAAAACAATAATTGAACTTCTAGATCATTCGATACAATTTTGTTTAGCCCATAGGTCTCTCTCCATGGCAAAAAATAACATCAGTATCAGAAAAAAAAGGGAAGACATATAATCAGAGTTCAAGACACAAATATAATGGGCACTTGTTCTATAGTACAGGTAATATTTCAAAGTAATAATTGAACCTTTTGATCGTTCGATACCATTTCGTTTAGTGCATAGGCCTCTTTCTAAGACAAAATCTAGCGTCAATATCGCAAACAAAATGAAAGGATGTATAATCGGATTTCAAGACACAGATCTAAAGACACTTGTTCTATAGTATAGATTCAAAATAATAATCGAACTTCTAGATCATTCGATACCATTTTGCTTAATACATAGACCTCTCTCTAAAACAAAAACTAACATCAATATCAGAAACAAAATGGGAAGATATATAACCAGAGTGCAAGACACAGATCTAATGGACGCTAAAACCAAAAGAAATAATGACAGCCCAGTACAACATTTCTCTATCATCTACATCATTCCATCCAAAGGTCACGGCACGAATCCGAACGATACTGGGATTTCCTCCAAAACCACTCTATGCCCCCCCCCCTTCAATGCATTAAGCCCATTCCATCACTCACAACCCCCTTCCTCTTCCCTTTATGAACCAATGCCATCCGGCTCCTCGGCACACTTTATGAACCACGCAGCGATCACTCTCAGTTCACCCTTTCCGTTCTCCATTACAGCAACAGGGATTGCTGGCACTCAATAAAGTACCATAGCGGGCAATACATGCAGCCGTCGGCTTTTCTATTAATCGCTAGATCCTCACGCCGGTCCATATCTTCCGGCCCATCTGTTGACAAGCAAGCCGGCCTGATTTCGGACCCATGGCCCAATCGATATATGAAGCTCAGCGCCTAATCATATTTGCTGGACCCAAGGGGGGAAGCAAGAGTGTCGGGCATCCCCCATCCATCTAAACATTCTGTAAACTGATTTCAGTAGATTTGGTGAATAAAGGATTTGGGGTGGATTTGGCGTAAATGTGATTGAATTGTTTTTTAATTAATCAAATTGTAGCAACTAGAACGAAATAATACAGATGCCTGTAAAACTTGGCAATTTAAAGTAGCTGTGGTTTTGTAAGTATATATGGAAGAAATATTTCGGATTAGAAATTTTTATGCATCTGTACACCTTTGTGAGTTATTTTTTTTAGAATTAGAAAGTTAAGAAATAATTGTGGCTTGAGAGTTGCATAGAGAATATCCATAGAGTTCGCTTGTAAATTAAAATAGTTGTAATATTATTTAGGTGTGTGTTAGAAGGCAATAAATATAAGATGGATTAGAAAGATTGACATATCTGGGCTTTTTTCTGAATTATTTTAATGGAGTCTTTCACATTATTGTAAATTTGAAAATTTTTTGAAAGATAATTAAATAAGTAAAATTATAAAATATATAGAAATAGAAAATGAGATTCAGATGCCAATAAAACATATGTGCAATTTAAATTAGTTGTAATACCATAAGTGTGTGAAAAGAGAATTAAATGATAAAAATTATAAAATATGTAGAAATTGAGAATGAGATTCAGATGGCCATAAAGCATATATGCAATTTAAATTAATTGTAATATCATAAGTATGTGAGAAGACAATTAAATGATTAAAATTATAAAATTTATAGAAGTTGATAATAAAGATTCAGATGCCCATAAAGCTTATATGCAAATTAAAGTAGTTGTAATATCATATGTGAGAAGAGAATTAAATGATTAAAATTATAAAATATAAAGAAATTGAAAATGAGATTCAGATGCCCATAAAGCATATATGCAGTGTAAATTAGTTGTAATATCATAAGTATGTGAGAAGAAAATTAAATGATTAAAATTATAAAATTTATAGAAGTTGATAATACGATTCAGATGTGCATAAAGCTTATATGCAAATTAAAGTAGTTGTAAACGTTATAAGTATATGAGATAAAAAAAATGTATTAAAATGGATTATAAAGTTCGGCTTCATTTGCACTAAACGAGGAATAGAAAGGAAGTCTTCTTCTGTGACAATTTAACAATTTTTTTTTTATTATAGAAACTATAAAATATTTTCTTGAAAGAGAATGAAATGATAATAGTTTCACAATTAGTTGTAGCTTAAGAGTAATGGGAGTTTCATAAAGTTTATATACAATTTAAAGTAATTATGACTTAGTAAGTATAGATGACAGAAAATTTTAAAAAATAATTTATAGACGTTGACCCTTTATGAAAGGCATTTTATGAAAGGTTTTTCCAAATTATTTTTTTATTGATTTTATAGAATATTTTTTTCGAAAGAAAATCAAATATTGACTGTTCATTAAGTTGGTGAGCAATTTAATGTAGTAGTGATTTTATAGGCACGATTTTTAGAAAAAAAAGAAAATATTATTAATTTGTAAAACGGCTTATCAGGAATAATGGATGTCTAAATTTTATCTAAAGCGTTTTTTTTTATAAAATGGTTTTATTAAAGTAATTATAGATTTATTTTTAGACTGTAAAATGACATATGGAACGTCCATAGTAAATTTCGTTTGCATCTTAAAATAAATGCAACTTTACATGTGTATGCAATAAAAAACAATATAAAATATTGGAAAACTTTGCTATACCAAGAATTTTGAACGGTATTCAAGAATTCTTCTGAAAACATTGAAAAAAGAAACCGCAGAAGCATTTAGGATTCAAAATGAAACAAGGAATCTTTATATGTTTATTATTGATTAAAACTGGTTGCAATTTTCTAAATTTATGAAGTATAAAGAATGCTTAAAAAAGATTAGAAAATCTGATGCATCTAGGCTTTTATATGAATTATATTATTATTGCTTAACTCTTGATGGAATAGTATAAATTCTTCTGTAAAAAATGTTGGAATTCAATATTTCATAATGTTTGTTTACAGTGAAAAGTAGTTGTAAATTTAAAAGTCTACGTGATAGAAATCATCAAATAAAGAAATTACAAAACTTTATACATCTGATTTGATTTTGAGTTTAGAAATTTAGCATACAAAGGGCACATTTTTTTAAAAAAATAACTGATAAACTATGATTTTATTATAAAAGAAATTAAATACTATTTCTTTGGCTGAAAGTAAATGTATCTTTTTCGGAAAAAATTATTTAAAATTAAATATATGAAATTGCAACCAAAATATAAATTCACTTTCTAAGAGAATGGAAAAATTTTAGAAAAATTGTTTGGCACTTTTTCTTTGATTAAAATCATAAAATATATGAAAAAAATCTCTTTTATTTTACGTTAAAGTTCCTAAAAAAATTCTTCCCGCCTGGAAAATAAATTAGAAAACAACAGATTTCATATTTTTCCACAACATTTATCTTCACGAATACTTTTAATTTCCTATTATTTTACGTTGTGATATGGCTTGTAGGTATTGATTGACCATGATATTCAATATCATCCCACAGTATTAGTAACATGAATTTAACTCAAATTCTGTGTATAATTAAAATATGAATATAAATACAAGCTTTATTCAAATTTAATAAAGATATCTTAGTAATGAAATTCTAGCATAAATACGAATCCGCTGTAGGAAATGTAATCATATTCTACGGAGTGAAATCCAGCTTGACCGCTTCAATTATATCCGAGGCTCTTTTGTCTCAATTTCATAATGTATTCTTTTTCCAATCTACAGGATGATCAAGAACTAACAGGAGGTGTACAGGATCAAAATAATAGGATACAAAATAACAGGATCTAGAAGTAACATTAGCCCTGTAGCGTGTTATGTACTGGACGAAATATAACAAAATTTGGCCACCATACACATTTAAATATGCGGTTTCGATTTATCAAGAAAAAAAATAGTTCCATAAAACGCAGATAGGGGAAACCCTGCCTCTGCAAGCGCATAATATGCGGAAAAAGAATAAATAACTGCCAATGGAATAAGTAAATAGAAACACACCAAATACTAATGAAAAAACGTTTATTATAGCAATTTACAAATTTGGCTTAAGATGACCACCGACTTGATGTTCCAATAATTACATGCATTACGCGAGATTTCGACGGTGGCTAGCATCATTTCGGCATTTATTCGTCTGACATGTAACGTCATTTGATCTTTTAAAGTAGGAATTTCAGGAACATGTCCTTAATACAGAACGTCTTCAAGTGAACCAGAACCGCCTCACAACCAAAAATTGCCAAGATTCAGAGCAGTGTCATCAGGTAATGGGTTTTATATTATACGGATAAAATTTCAGGATCTTAACACAATATCTTCTGCATCGTCTAGAACGGGGTATCTGTTTGTCGTGATATTGAATATGCAGTGCTAGTAGCCTGTTTATTAGCTATCGCCTGATCCATAACGGCAGTTGCAATTTCTTTAACTTGTTCCTGCTTGATAAATTTACGCCCTCGGCCTGGTTGCACACCAAGAATTCCTGTTGTTTCAAATCTTCCAACTAACTTCGTAAATTAGTTATGGACATCAGTCCTCTTCGTAACTATTTTTACCGCCGGTATTCACGAAGAGAGGCACTGGCAGTTTCATCCCGCTGATAAAACAGCTTGACTAATAAGGCACGTTCGCATAATGACAACGTAATCGACGGGCGAATTCTTGCAGAATGACATAAATTCCCGCAACCCTTCCTTTTATCTTCACTGTCATGTCACAAACTGCTCGTAAAAGCAAATTACATAATAAAGTTTTAGATCTCAGCGTCAGAATTTCTCCTATCGGCGTTTTTTGGTACTATTTTTTTTTTGATAAATCGAAACCGCATACTTTAATGTGTATGGTGGCCAAATTTTGTTATATTTCGCCCAGTACATAACACGCTACAGGGCTCCGAACATATCCTGTTATTTCTTGATCATCCTGTCATTTATATATTTGTTTGTATTTATAGATAATTATTTCCTTTTTCACTCCAAAAATCTTTCAAAACTTCTTTTTACTTTCCGGTATATATAATATAGAGAATTTATAGTAATCGTCAAAAAATTCGAACTCCTTGGATTTTGTAGTTTTCTCCATCTTTTGAACCTCCCTGAGTTTCTAAAAGTCCTGTATGTCTGTGATAAGGATAACACAAAAACCTTTTGAGCTAGACGAATGAAATTTGGTATAAATTTCTTATACAAAATGTGTGAATTTCACTAAAAGTTTGAGCAAAATCCGTTGGGAGGAATTCTAAGTGAATACGATAACTTCAAAACCAGTAGAAGTAGATCAATAAAATTATGTAAGCAGATGTAACATTTATAGTGAATATCTATCGAAGTTTGAACCAAATCTAAAAAAGGATTGACCGCCTGTCGGTCTCTACTTTCAGAAACATGTAAATATGCAGTGGCTTAAATATATCTAATTTGATATGTGATTTTATGACCACAAGTGTAGTTTTATATCATATTTTTGTTCTAATCGGATTAGAAAAACGCACATTAAATAACAATTTTATTTTCAGATACTTCATACCAGGGATTATTTCCAAAAAGCCAGGGATAACTTTCCAAGGATCATACGCTGGATTCCGTAAAATCACTAAATTCACTCCAGAAGTTAATATTTTTTAGCTTTTGAGTTTAATGAACTCCTTTGTCAGTGAATACGTGAGAAATTTCGGAAAGATCCTTAACATTTGTTTATTCTTATATTTTATTCATTAATATAATAATGCATTGAACAGCGATACAATGCAGATATTTTCCACGAATTGATTGATTTCACGTTCATATATATTTTCGCAATTTTACATCATTTACAACACAATATACCTCTGGTCTTGTGCATTACTATAATATGTAATTTTTTTTAAATTACTAAACACCTCACTTAAATTTTCTATTTTGCTATAATTATTAAATTCTTGAAATTCTCACCTTACTTTTCAATATCCAAATCTTTCTAAACTCTAATGCCTGGCGTTAAGAGTTCAATTTCCATAAACTGCTTCGTTTGAGTAAATGCCCAAGAAAAAAAGAGTTCCGCAGGAAAAAAATTTGAGAAAATTATTATTATGGATTAATATCTATTAATTTATATATGGTAACTATTGTTAATACATAATGACTTAGAAAAGAAAAAAATATTAACATGTAAACTTTAATAGCTGAAAACAATAAGAAAACAGAAAAAAAGTAAGAAAAGATTAAATAGGATTTGAGAGCACTGTTGTCTGAGCGACTCAAATAATAATTTACATAAATGCTGTTCTGGAAAATATCGTTAAAGATGCGAGTTTTCTTTAGAAACTCAGTACTTAATCTTTTGTCGAGAAGCTTTAAATTCCTGATTCTATGAAGATATGTATAAATAATTGTTACACCATAACTATAGATAGACTAAAATTAAAAACTGGAAATTGTAATTCTAGAAATTAATTCTCTAAAATTACAAATTGGACTATGCCTGCCCGAAACAGTTACAGTTGCAAGTTCCTTTTAGAAAACTAATATTTAAACTTTTGCCAAGAAGATTTAAATTCTTGATTCGATTAAGATGCATATAAATTATTGCTACAATATAACTATAGATACTCTAAAGTTACAAATTAGAAACTGACTATCCAAAATCAGAGAAAGTTGCGTGTTTGCACAATATTTTTCTTATTTCCATAGAATTAAAAATTAAAATATAAATCCAATGACTTATTTCCACAGAGGAAAGCTCATATCTAAACTTTTCCCTTTGGTCGAGACATTTCTAAGAATTGCAGTTCTGTCCAATTTAATTTCGGTTTCGCTTGTTGATACAATGCAAAATCTAAATCTTTAAAGTCAGCGTACAAAGTTTCAAAGCAATATCTAAAAATCTCTACACTGCTTTCATTTGCATCGAAACCAAACGGCAAATCTTTTAAACTTGTAAGCATGTTTATTTCCTCTGAATTCCAAGGGGAAATTTATTCCTAGGATTTTCAAAAGTATTCTTTCCATACTTTACATTGGAAACCAAATAAAAAGTTGGCGGAATATTGTTTACCGTCTGCTCAAAATACCTATAAAACATTTCATTTATTATTGCGTCCGGGTATCTTAGGATTTGGGAAGATTTATCTGTTGGCGAGTTATATTGCAATTTTGTTCATCCTTTTTGTAAACAATTTGGCTTTCTGGGAAAAGTATTAGTTTTCTTCTTGTTCTCTTTCTCTGGTGTACGGCAGGTTAGTAAATGCCACACGAAATTTAAATTATACAATAGTATATTTACATAAATTGGATTCTTTATCACATAGTTTCCTTTCATAGTACTGTCAGTTTCAGATAAATCAGATATAACTTTATTGAGAAAGATTCTATCTTGTCTTGGATTAAGATGGGAGGTTTTATGATATATTTCAACTATATCCCCAGAATTCAAATATGTGAAATTTATTTGTATTTTATGAAACCAAGGAATGCAGATCAATTTATTTGATATGCATATATTCCACTTAAAGATGTAAACACATTAATAATTTTCTATTGCATGCCCCAAAAGATCATGCAAAAACACCGGTATTTCAAAGGCATATGAACGAGGCAGATATATTTATTTTTTCGAAATAATAATGTAATGCAAACTATATCCTTGTGCTGTAACTTATATATTTGATAATTATTTCTCTGTTGCAAAGATATTTTACTTCTAATTAGTACTTATTTATCGTGAGTTCATTAAGATGTGAATTGTGTAATTATCTGTTTTGTTTCTGCTAACTATTGTCTCAGTGTTTTGTGATATATAATTGTATGAGTTTATTGGTATAACTGTTCAAGTATTTCAGGAATAATTAGAAAGCAAGAGTTCATTACCTTATCTTTAATTAAGACGATTCTTAATATAAAATAATTATATTTCGTGTATTCTTATTAACTATATTTAATAGAGACCACTGGATATAAAATTTCCAAATAGCATTGAATGTCTTTGTATTGTAAGAGTTTGAAGAATAATAGCATGTAATCTCAGAAATATTTTCAAAGTTATTGATAAGTAAATTAAGTAAAGTAAAAATATAAATGAATGTCCTTATTTTTGAACAAAAAATTCAGAAGGAGATAACATATTGAATCCTAAAATTTCAAAGTTAAGAAAATTATTATTTCGATTACTATCGTTTGTGTTATCCTACAATTATATTATTTTTATATTAAGAAACCTTTATATTAAGAAACAGCAACAAAAATTGCGCAACAGAATTGTATATTAAAAAATTAATTTTTAAGTTCGAGGGTTCGTTTTAAAATAAGGCCCCTTTCAAAAAAATGATAATAAAAGCACATGCATAAAATAGAAAAGTTTCTGCATTTTTATACAGAATTCCTTTATTTGCTGAAACATTTAACAGAACAAAAATATTTTGAATATCATCTATATAGATTATTACCGTCTGTGATGACAGAAAATTATTTACTGGCGCACTCCAATTTCTTTAATAATATCTAAACACCTGTCATTCTGGAAAGACTTCAGATCAATGGCGAACTGATAATCGCTAGGTTAAAGATATGGATTATATGGGGGAAGTTAAGAAACTTCAATTCAAAATATTTGATCAATTTTGAGTTTAAATTTATGTCCAGTTTGAGTTTAAATTTATGTGCAGTTTGAGTTTAAATTTATGTCCGGGAAACAGACGTCCTTGTGCCAGGCGTTAACGTTTTCCGATATTCTTTATATATTTCGACATATTTTTTTCACTTCCCCGTTACGTTTTGCACTGCAGTCATAAATTTCGTATGTCTGTTGATATGAATTAGAAAATTTCATATTAATTTTTGAAAAAAAATTAGTCAAATTAGTGCCAACTTTTTTATTTGACTTTTGTATTTAAAGCTCTTCGTTAACTGCGATATGTTTGAAATGAGGAGCTAAAAAGTGATTTTCAATTCCCAAATTTTGACTCCTTTTAATCAACAATTTATGTTGCTAGTTTTGTATAAATAAATCTTTTACTTTTCTTTCATTTTCATAATTTGATAGTGTTTAAATGCATTTGAAGTAAATATAAAAAAGCTTGAATATAACTAATCAAATAAAAAATAATGAAGAGAAGGATTTAAGGGCAATAATATGTAAAAACGATTAAAATTTCCAAAAGCTGCGGGTGTTTTAATTTTTTTATACAAATATTTTTTAAAAATTTAACTTTGTTATTCCACAGCTATTATTAATTTGATGGTCCTTTTGGTCCTTTGCCACATTTATGAGAGTACACTATACTAAAAACATTTTAATAATAAAAAACAATCATTATGGCTTTAACTTCAATATGAATACTTTTATTAACCGACTAACAGCAATTATTCGCCAAAAAAGATCTGAAAGTATATCATGTTAATCTATTAGCTAAGTTCGCAAATGGATTAGTTTAGTTTAGTTATATTAACGTCCCGTTTGAAGCAACACTAGGGTTATTTAAGGACGGACCTCGTAATTTTGAACCACGGTCAGATGACGAGGACGACACCTGAGCCGGCAGCCCCCTCTTCACACCACACCAGCGGGAGGACGTTTGGTCAAGACGGATTTAACGTGCAACCCTTACACGACGGTTCTTCGGTGGAATCGGGTCTCGAACCTGAAACTCTCCGGTCCCAAAGCCGAGACCTTACCACCAGGCCACCGCGACCCCGGTTCGTAAATGGAATGTGGTTAAGCCTGAAGTTTGCCAATGGCATGCAGTTAATATTAAACGCAATAGTGTCGAAGTATATTTAAAATAAAATTTATAATAAATTTCCTTTTAATGCAGTTAACATTTGCAGTTAAAATATTTAAACTCGCAACAATAAGATCTTAATTTCAATATTAATCAGGAAAAGCAGACGATTTTTTTTTCTCCAATATAAATGAAAAATCAAACGATAAATTCATGCTTTCTACTCTAAATCGATATTTTTTTGATTTAATTGAAAGAATATTTGTAAATGGTAGTTAATTTCTTCAAATATGTTTAAAATGCAGATGATAAACTTTCAATTCTTGCGGAGGAACACAAACCTTTGGAACTTTAAAGCTTTTCAGTAATATAAACTTTGTAGAAATATTTTAATAATATTTAGACTTTGATATTATTTATTTTTCAATAAATATTAAATCATTCGATAGAAATATAAACATTCCTTATGATTGCTTTAATACGTAATATCTCGTTTTTACTTTATCGTGTACGATGCATAGAGCATCCATTTATTGTAATCGTCAACAAATCCAAACTGGAGATTTTGATGCAACTATTCATTCCGGACAACTCGACAAAGCTTTGAGGTAGCAAATATAACTCGAAAAAGCTTTGAGGTAGACAAATGAAATTTCATTGTAGTCTTTTCATTAAATTTATAGATTTGTTTCAAATATTGAGTAAAATTTATTCGCAGGACACCTACCTGTCTAGCTTTTTGAGTACAAATTGCCTAACGGTAAAGGGCATCTTTGTAAATAGAAATTTCGTATACATGTTTATAACCTAAAATAAAGTCGATAAAATATTGTCGATCCGTATAGTCAGATTCGTTAATTAGTGAAAATCGTTCGTTTAACTTAAATCAGTGAAAATCGTTATATTGCCTTATGACTACAATTGTAGTTAAATTTTGGTGAGAATCGGTCAGCATATAAAACGTCCAAAATATGTATTTTTGAAATAAATTATGTAAAAATGATAAATTCATGCCAAGTCTGTACTTTGTACTTATCTCCTGATTTGTAATTTGCATGACGTTAGTGAACGCTATTTAAAGTATCCATGTCTTATCCAAGATAAAAAGTTTTATGTGGGGAGAAAGGGGGAATTAATTGAAGGATATGCGAGAACGTTTCGGAAAGACCATTTCCATTTTTTTTTTTTTTTTGTCTAAAGATTGAAAGGAATTTGAAAATAATAACTTAGATGGATAGCTGCCCATGTTTGACTTCCAGCAAGTCGAGAAGAATTTAAAAAAATTCTATTTTAAAAATTAACCTTTGAAAATAATATGTGCAACTGCAAATTAAAGACATATTTAAATTTCTCCAATGATCGGAGTTCCTTACATTATGATTGGATATGCGTTGGAATGTGTCGCTTTGGTTTCCATAGGTTAAGTTTTATATTTCATAATTCCTCTATTTCTGAGCATTCTTGTTTTCCACTATTTTATATGTTAGATTACAAACACATTTGAATAAATTTAAAATCTGATATGCTACTGAATTATTTGATAATTTCAGAAAATAACCCGGTAGTTTCACTGAGTTTCGAATAACGGTTTTCTATCGCATCCTATAATGAACGAAACTGCAATTTTTGACGCTCCCTCTTCTTTTTAGTGGAGAAGACACATTCCCTTATCTTCCCTGGCGAGTTTCTTCCGGAAAGATAAACTAACCGGATTATAGATCCAATTTAAAAATCGACTGAAAGCCTCAAGTTGATACGACAAAAGAAAAAAAAATGACGTAGTCCTATGCAGATGTCTGTCCATGTTTCAGGAATTAGTTATTTTTTTTTTCGGTTCTACAAAGTATGAGTGACGTTTTTGATCCGGATTGTTCATTTCTTAAGTTTACGATTGATAATACCAAAGAGTTTATACAATGTCAAATGTGCTTCAATAATTTAACGAATTCTTCTTTATAATCTGAACAATCTATAAATAAATAAACAAAATAGAAGAATTGATCTGCAAAATTTAGCTGGAATCTTTTGTATATTTTAATCATAGCAGAATACAAAAAATCATCTTAACAGCTTGAAACTTTAGGAGCCCTTGCTGTGTGTTTGAAATTATCTTAGGGTGTGCTTTTCTAAAGTATCAATAACTGAAACCAGCCAATTTAATAAACCAACTAAGTAAAGGCGTAGTTATTAATACAACTTTTAATAATTTTTATACATTTCTTATAAAAATTATTTTATACCAATTATAATTTAAAATTTTTTTATACATTCTAATTGTAAACCGAGTGCAAAAAATAGTATTTTTAAATTCGGTATTTAGTTATATAAGCTGCACTATGTTTCAAATTATTTAAAATTAATGCAGACTTTTTCATAGTCTAATTAACTGATTAACTCATTGCTAATTACGTTTATTAATAAAAATGTATATACAAAAGAAGTTTATAAATGATCTATCTAATTTAAAGAAATCCATAAGTATAAAAGAAATCTGTAAGTCAAATGTATCAAAGTAAATACACGGCAACAAAATAAAATAAAGTACCTAAAGTAAGCAAGAAAAATGTAAGTGTTAAAAAAAACGAAAGAGGATAAAAAGAGTGAATTTATATATGTATATTATACATATGATAGGAATGCACAATATCTGTCATATTTAGAAATGTAAAAAATAATCTTCAATCAGTAAGAAAGTCGAAGAAGACAGTCAGAACGTTTCAACTTCAGCAGAGGGTGAAATCAAAACTAACTCCCTGAAATAAAGTTCGCTGTTACAAATAAAGTGAAAAGATGTCGCTTTCACATGCAAATGCTATATCAGTTCAACATTAATGGGAACCAAATAATTTAAGAAATTAAAAGAAAAGTGTACATAAATAAAAAAAATACAATAGCTGACTGATTGACTTTTTTATATATTCAGAGGAAAGGACCCTCGCCAGATGTATGCAGTATTTCAAAATTGAAGCTTGCCGATGAAATTACCCGGGAAGACTGATGAAAGCAATGTTAGAAGTTAACAAAAAATTTATATTGGCATGAAAAAGATGTAAATTAGAATAAAAAATTATATTGAAAAAAATAAAATTACATTTTTAAAAATAATAAAAAAAATTATATTGGCAAGAAAAAAGATATAAATTAGAATGAAAAATTATATTGAAAAAAAATAAAATTACATTTTTAAAAATAAGAAAAAATTTATATTGGCAAGAAAAAAGATATAAATTAGAATGAAAAATTATATTGAAAGCAAATAAAATTACATTCTTAAAAATAAGAAAAAATTTATATTGGCAAGAAAAATATATAAATTAGAATGAAAAATTATATAGAAAAAAATAAAATTGCATTTTTTAAAAAAAAATTATATTGGCAAGAAAAAGATATAAATTAAAATGAAAAATTATATTGAAAAAGATAAAATTACATAATGCGATTTTTTACACTGTTTAAAAAACGCAATATCCTTTTGAAATTATTGCTTTAATTACATTTTTTAACATAATTTTGAAAAACATTCAAAATTACTTCACCATAATTTTCAATGATTCTTTCCGTTCTTAAAATTAAATTTAAATCGTTTTCATTGTTTTATTAAATTTTAAACCACGTGTTTGTCATCTATTTTTGAAATCTATGAAAGAAAAAATATTGAAAATCATTCCAGCATAATTTTCAAAATTTTTTTCCATTCTTGAGATGATATTTTATCCACTTTCATTGTTTTATTAAATTTTGAATCACGTGTTAACTTCTATTTTTGAAATTTGTGGAAAATACATTCTTCTCATTATTCAAGAAATTTTTATGAGTAAAGCTGAATTAAAAGGATATGGGATTACTTTGTGATGCCGCAAATTCATGAAGATCTTGAAGGAAGGTGGAGGCTCATGTACATGATAAACAGAAGAGGTGTAATGCTATTGTATAACAATATTTTTTATATGCATTGCAATTTGATGCTTGGATTATTTTGTTACAAAAATATTAAACATTATGTTATGCATGAAAGGTTTAATTGAAATCAAATACAATTAATATTCCCGTTGAACCAGTTGGCCCAAAACGAAAGACGCCTAATAGTTTATAAAAGAGAAAACTATAATTCACAAATATTAAAAATTGACAATAAATTTTCATAATTTCGGTGTTCTCATACCTCATCTTATTTTGCATTAATATTTTCTAGATTATATTGCCATATTAATCAGCGGAAGTGGCCTCCATAAAAAATTTTCGCATACACTCTAATAAAGTTGCTATCCTAAAGAATATTTTGCACTGCAATTCAGTACATTAATTACGAAATATTAACCTTTGGGATTAAATTAGCATTTTTATTAAATATACCACGTTGTCTTTGGCAACTTTTTCTCAATTAATATCAGTCACGCAGTTAACAGAATCCAAGAATCGAATTTGTGTTTTAGGCCAGTTTCTTCCCATCCGAATAAAATTAAAATCTGATCAAACTGCACTTGTAGTCACAAAATCCCATACCAAAATTTATATAATTAAATCAGTGCATTTTTAAGGTATGGAATTTGCATTTCTCTGAATATATAGATCCACAGACTGTCAATCTCGTGCTGCATTTGGCATAAATAGTAAATCTGTTTACCGAATTTGATTTATCTAGCTCTCTATTTTTTGTTATTATCATGCCATCTTAGATTCAAGCAGCCGGACAGATCGAATTGCTTTAACATGATTTGTTCGAAATCTGATAGAAATCTGCAAATTTGGTGTAAAGGCCACATACCGAATCTTGTCCATCTAGCGCTCAAAGCGTTTTTGAGTTATCTTAGTCACAGACAGATAGACAGACAGACGGACATTTTCCAAAAAAATTGTTTATTGAACTCATGGGCGTCTAAAACGTGGAAATTCATGAAAATATCGAGTTGGGTTTTTCGACGATTCTTATACTTCCTCTATACTATGTGTACAACAACGAACAGGCCATTGTTGTCTGGTGGAAAAGCATGGTTTCGGAACCAGAGGGCTTCTGGTTCGAAACCCGATTTCACCGAAGATCCGTCGAGTGAGAGGGTCAGGTACACGTTAAATCCGTCGAGGCCGAACGTCTCCCCGCTGGAGCGATGCAGAAGCTTGGAGAGGGAGTTGCCAATTCAGGTGTCATCCTCGTCATCTGACAACGGTTCAAAGTTTCGTTGTCTATCCCAAAATGGCCCTATTGTTTTTTTAAAAAGGGTGGTTGATATAACTAAACTAGATTATAAGTGAATGTAAAAAAAGGTGTCCTTCTAATAATAATGAAAAAAATAATAGATTTTGATATTACAAGTTGTTGCTGAATACATAATATTTTAAAAATCTTATCCGATGTTTATTTCACTTTTAAATAACTTTAAAACAATTTCTATTCTGAAATTCAGATTGCCCAAATTTCCATCAGTTTTCCGCTTCATTTTTACTGAATCCAAACTTACGTCACCTTCAGTATTCGCTCTATTCTCCTCCTCAAACTTTGCCAGATGAACAAGACCGACGTGCAGCTACTAACCCTACCCTTCCAGAAATCTTTAAGCCAACTGCACATGTCAGCTGAGATTCATCCTATAGCATCTTATCTTGGAAAGGGAATCACTTAAGCTGAGTGTGGCCTTCTGTATGGGTCTCCATTCAGTGAGAATAACAATATGCGAGTCATGGCAAAGGGGTGGCTTGGAGCAGATCTTATCTGACTATCCTTTTAATTCCGAATCTCAACTTTTGAATATTCATCATGGTCCAAGATTCCTTTTACCGTAATTCCCTTTTAGATCTCCTACAGCATTTTGCAGTTGGCTTTTACCGGGTGTAGGAGGATAGGGGAAAAGTGGTGTGAGTAAGAGGCTCGGGAGAGATGCGTTGGTCCTGCTGATGAAGAAATTCAATTAAATAAGATCTGTAGTTCTTAAATTACCGTACGTGAAGTGGAATTCGATATGGGGGGTGGGGTGGAAATTTGACTTTTAAAATCAGGAAGCACTAGCTTGAAGTGAAAATGCGAAATAATTTGGAATTAATAAGAATTTTTATTTTATATCATATATGCCATTTGTTAACCCACAATAGGTTAAATTATTCAAAAATGAGTTAGTACTTCAAAACTGGCCAGGAAGATTAAGAATTAATTTAATTGCATGAAAAAATTAAATAAATATCGAATATAGTAGACTGACATTTAGGATAACCGTGTGGAATATAGAACAATACCTAAATAATACTAATTGATTCTTTATTTCAGGAAATCAATCCCATATACATGCGTGGGGAGGCCGCGGTGACCTGGTGGTAAGGTCTCGGCTTCGGAACCGGTGGGTTTCAGGTTCGAGACCCAATTCCACCGAGGAACCGTAGTGTGAGGGGGTCTTTTGCATGTTAAATCCGTCCTGACCAAACGTCCTCCCGCTGGTGTGGTGTGGTGTGAAGAGGGGGGTGCCAGCTCAGGTGTCGTCCTCGTCATCTGACCGCGGTTCAAAATTACGAGGTCCGTCCCAAAATAGCAATAGTCTTGCTTCAAACGGGACGTTAATATAACCAAACCTATACGTATGAGGGTTTTTTTTTTAATTTTTGCTTACTATACATAGACAATAGAGTGTTATTGCATAAAATTTGGCCGATTCTTAGTTACGTATATACATCGAATTGCAAATAAATAAAGAAATACAGATAATTTAGTAAAACAATTGAATTCAAAGCAAAAAAAATTAAAAAACCCATTAATTAATTTTTATTAAAGCAATCTGACACTCATATATGTGATCATTGTAACACTCAGCGGTTTCTAGGCAACACAATGTTATTGCATAAAACAGATGGTGGCAATTCTGTTAATGTTAGATAATGTTAACAATACGATACCCTTCAAAATAGGCATATCTTTTTTTTAATAAAATATAAAGTGGAATTCGAAATATGTTTGATAATAAAATAGAGTGGAATACAATAAAACATATTACATTTAGCCTATATATTCCCCAAATAAATTTAAATATGTCAAAAATGAAATCGACTACATTATCAAACATTTCTACGTTAGAGTACATATATAAATTAAATATCTTTTCCCTGAATAGTTTAGGGCTTTAATTTAGTTCACTTTGATGTTCTGAATTGGTTAGATTTTCTATGAATACTGACCCTATTTAGATTATTTGGGGAATTTCTTAAGATTGCTGCATCTGCTAATTAGTATTAGTATTATATTCAGTGTAAGTGGGATCATCTCTTCGTTCCTTGCATATATTTTACTTATTTTATTCTTCACTTTTATCTATCTCTGTACTCATTGTGAGCCGATATTTTAATTAATTTAAATCCCTTATTCGTTTATTTTTGTTTTGTTTTTAAGCGGGTTTTTTTTAATGCTCAGTTCAACAGCCAATACTTCATATTTTCTTAAACATCTAAAGATAAAATATTTTTAAGATTTCAGATATATGATTAACGATTAGAAAAATTTGGTGCTATTAAATTAGAAATTAATTTTCCTAATCTAAATAGCTTGCGGTCAAAATTATTGAATACTAGAAAGATTGACTGATTAAATGAGGGACAACAAGCTTGTTCCCTGATTAAGAAGATAATCTAATAAAAAAGTCACGAAAAATATCAAGATGATTCGTTTTGGAATCTTTGTTGAGAGGGCCGCGGTGGCCTGGTGATAAGGTCTCGGCTAATGAGCCATAGGATTTCAGATTCGAGACCCGATTAAACCGAAGAACCGTCTTGTAAAGGGGCCCGTAGCACTTTAAATCCATCAGGTCCAAACGTCCTCCCGCTCGTGTGGTGTGGTCTGGAAAGGGGAGTGGTAGCTCAGGTATTGCCCTCGTCATCTGTACATGGTTCAAAGTTACGAGGTCTGCCCAAAATAGCCCTAGTGTTGCTTTACAACGGGAATATAACTAAACTAAACTTGTCAGTTGAGAATTAAGCAGTTTACTTTATAAACATACATATTCATTTTAAAATCATTTTAGTAGAGGATAAGCTCTATTATATCTTTAAATTAATAAAATATCCTTTGTTGATCCACAATTTGAGGAAAAAGTGATTGAGTCATATTTTTGGTGGGAGGAATTAAGCTCTTGAGGATGATTAACTTTTATAAAAAAAAGGACATTAGTAGGCTTTATACATGAAGAGTTGCAAAGTATGGATTAACTAAATGTAAAGAATTTATAATAGCTATAGAAATATCTTGTAAGCTTTCTTTAAAAAAATATTTAAAAGGACTCGATAACCATTTCCAAGGTCCAGAAATTTTGTATATATTCTTGATTAGCCCTTTGGTGACTAGATAGAAGGTAACAAATAGTAAGATTATTAGATATGTTTTATTTCAATAAATCTTCTAACAATTAGCCACAATATTGATATGCGGTCTATTCTACCTATAGGGAAGATTGATGTCAAATTGATCTCATTCAGTATAGGACGTAAACGCTTCACTCATAGGCATCTCATCTTTGATGAAACGGCACCAATGTGTCCAACATGTCACATTTTTGATATACATCTTGTTCCCAATATTGATATGTAGCCTATTCTGTTGTTTCTGCTTATCCCCCTTGGACTGAACACCAATTCACACCAAGAGAACAGAGAAAGAGGGGTTAAGTAGCTTCTGAGGACAGAAGTCTGGCTTTATCTCATCTGAAGATGACACTCACCCACTCGCTTACTCAACCCCTTTTTAAAATGGGGCTCATTCACACAATTAACAGATAGAGCACATGGAGAAGAACAACCATAGCGAACCAGGAGTAGAACCTGGGACATCCAGATCACGGGGAAGACGCGCTACCCTTTGGCCATGACACCGGCTTGTTTATTCTACATAAAGGGAAGGTTGATGTCAAATTGACATCGTTCCATGTAGGACATACATGCTTCACTCATAGGTATGCTCGTTGGTGAAACGGTACCAGTGTGTCCAAAGTGTCACCTTAGTTTTAATATTGAATTTTTTTTAATATTAAAGTAAGTTTTTATATTTAATATTACTAAAAATAACTCGAGAACCCTTTCCAAATTTCCGAAATCTTATTTATATTCTTGATTAACCACTTTGGTGACTAGACAGATAATTTTCAAATTGTAAGATTATTAGATATATTTTATTTCACTAAATCTCCTAATGGTAATCCCCAATGTTGGCATCTGGTATATTCTTTTTAAAGGAAAGGTTAATATCAAATTGACTCTCCTTCATATAGGACATAACTGCTTCACTTACAGGCAGCTGATATTTGGTGAAAGGGCACCAGTGTGTCCAACATACTTTTTATATTGATGTTTTTTTAATATTAAAGTTTCTTTTTATTTAATATTAGCAAAAGATTCTCGAAAACCATTTCCAAATTTCAAAAAATTTTTTTTCTTGATTAACCGCTTTGGTGACTAGACATGAAGTTATTAAATGGTGAGATTATTAGATATATTTTATTTCACTAAATCTTCTAATGGAAATCCCCAATGTTGGTACCTGGTCTATTCTCTTTATAGGAAAGGTTGATTTCAACTTGATTCTCCTCCATATAGGACATACTCACTTCACATACAGGCAGCTCATATTTGGTGAAAGGGCACCAGTATGTCTAACGTGTTTCGTTAGTTTTAAACACATTTTAAACTTATGTTTAACTTTTAACTCTTCATTACTCTTTTCTGAGTCATCGTTCGTCATTATCTTTACATGACTTGATGGGTGAAAAATACCAACTAAAAAGTTTGCTTTTTTTTTCTTAAAGGTTATTAGTTTTTTTAATAGCATTTAACACCTTCTTTTGCTGCATTCTCATCTTTTATTTACTGCATTTTTCCAATTGGTTTCGCTTGAAAATCATTGCTTAAATTTTTTTGTTGAAATTTAAAAAGTTTTGATCAAATTTTATATTATCAAACTTCATTTTAGACATTTGAAGCTTGATTCTTTAACCTTTCCTGTAATATCGCAAGGATTCATACAACATGCTTGCCGTAGCTTGGTTAAAATGTATCTTGAACCAAAAATCCATGATGATAAGCATTTGAAGCATATATAATATTTAATAATTAAATTTGTATTATTTTAATATCCTTGCACCTGCTTTTTTATTATGAAAATTTAATATTTTTGATAGAATCAAAGTCATGACATTATAATGCCACTTCAAAAAAGCAATTGCCTATGAATCTATCTTCTCCCATCGCACTGGCTTTCTGGAATTGTAGCTTTATTTTTTTTATTTAATATAAAAAATGATTAAATAATGAATAGAAGCATCTTCCTTCGCTTTCTGCAATCGAAAGAAATCTCTCAATTAAATATTCGATAAAGCAAAGAATAATTTAAATTTCATTTCAACAATAAGCCTTATTTTGAAATGATATGCGAAAAATATTTTCAAAAAATTATCAAAATTCAGGAAAACATTCCACAACATTTTAATGATTGTTATTAAAAAGTCTTTTTTTTTAAATTTTCAAAACGGAATGGTATTTTCTAGAATTCTTTGTTATGTTATCGCCAAAGAATATAAAAATCTGATTTTTTTTTAAAATTCAAATTCTGATCATAATTACAAAAATCCTTACGGAAATGCACGCCTTCTTTCAGGGAATAACAGCTCCAAATTCAGCTGTTTAAACTCGGATGATTTATTTTGTTGAGTGTCAAAGACCCAATCATACATTCTTATTATATTCGTTTATTTTATAATCATATTTAAATGATATTTCATTAAATATTATGAGATTATTGCTTTCATTTATTATATATTAAAAGTTCCATTTAAATATTGTTAAAACCATATCTATTTGTTAATAGAATGATGCTACAAAAAGATACTTAAAAAGTTTTATTTAAACAAATTTCAATTCCATTTTAAACATTCAATAAATGGGATTTAAATATTGTTAATACATGATGATACTCTGATTGACAATGTTTTGTAATTTTCTTACTGCTAACATTAAAGAAATGAGTTTTTACAAATACATTATCTAGGCAAAATATACAATGTTGTTTAAAAATGTAGAATTTTTTAAACATTTCCAAAATTTGAATCTATTTGCAATATTCACCATATGTAATTCTTTTTATTGAATATTTTTAATAAAATTAAATGGGAAAAAAGTAATAGAAACTGCTATTAATATGTTTTAATGGTAGTTTGCAATTTTTATAGAAATGTATTTATATTTACTCTCTCAATTTCATTATAACTTTTGAAACTGTATAAAGATATGCCTAAGATCATTTGACCAAACTAAATCTTTAATGGTATTGCAATTTAAATTTATATAATTTTGCAGTGTAATTAAAAAAAGAGTTAAATCTCCTAGAAGAGTGAATTTCTAAACATAGAATTTGTGAATTCAAACAACTTAATTATTAAAATTGAAAAGAAAATTTAAATTTTCCTCCATGGTCTCATGCATTATTAGTGTAAATTAGAATACCAAATGCCGGCGTCCTGGCCTAGGGGAAGCGTGCCTTCCCCGTGGTCTGGACGTCCGGATTTCGAGTCGTGATTGGCACGGTTGTACTTTATTTTGTGTACTGTCTGTAAGGTGTATAAGAGCCTCCTTGAAAAAAGATGTTGTGCAAGCGTATGTGTGATGTCGTCTTCATATGAGCTAGACTTCAGCCCTCGAGTGTTCAGGGGCCTTTACCCTCAGAAGCTACTGCACAAACATGGCTTAAATCGCTGACTTTATCCATGGCAAGTACCCTAAGTAACAAACGACAATAGAACACCAAATATATATTGAATTAAACAAAATGAGTAAAAGTTGTAGATTTCATGTAATATGATCCACTAAGTAATAATAATCATGAAGACTCGGGGCGAAATTTAAATCTCTCACAGAATAAAATCAATAGAAGTGTGCAGAAATAAATAAACAAATCATTCATGATATATTGCTATCATTTTTTATTTTGTCCACAAATCATCAACATTTATATTCTATATGTCATTTACATTTCATGAGTCATCATTAAATGATCAACTTACATATTTCATATTTCAAATTCCACATTTAAATTTTATATTTCATAACAAAATAATATGTCCGATATTATTTTGTTTTAAGCCAAAATGAATTAATTATTATACCACAGTTTCATTTTTTATGAATTTCTGTATTTCTTAATCTGCTCAAGAGGGTTCATAAAACATAGTCCTTTCATTGAGCTCTGGAAATTAATATTAACTATCAAGATTTTTAAGATTTTTAGTTTCTTTCATTATTATTTTATTTTTATGTAGATTTTAGCTATGTTATTTCAATAATCTGATCTCGTGTAATATTATCAACACGATTTAAATAAATAAAATACGAATTTCGGTTATATAACCTCTCAGTGTTAAATAAGCATAGCAAACCAAGTATATAATTGATTCTCTAGAAACTTTTGATAGTTTCCCCATGAAGTAATTGTTTCTTCTTAGCACAAAGGATCTATGAACAGTGAAACGACATTTACAGTAAAAATTTCACACTCTTAGAAACATTATTGAACATTATTCAGTTATGCAAATAAATAGAAAGAAAGCATTAGAGGCTTTCTTTTAGGATAATGAAAATTATGTTATCAATTCGATTATTTTATTATTTTTATTACGAAAGAATCAAACAAGCGTGAATTGTTACGTCAGACAATATCAAATTACGACGCAGATAGTATAGCATGGGGGATATTTCTAGAGATGAAAATATGAACGTCGCACATATCTTAATGGTTAGAAACTCATTTAAAATTTTGTATATAGTTTTCAGTTAAATTATGCAATGAAAAGTGTCTATGTATTTAACACCTCCAATATCTAAAAAAGTCTATTATTCAACCAAAATTAATCTTCTCTTAAAAAGTATCACTGTTTTTAAATTAAATAATTAAATTATCTATTTTTAATTTTATGTTGCAACAATAATTTATCTTAACTATTTCTGGGTCCCATGCTAAATTTACTTAACTTTTAATGTGGAGCTAAAATCTTCAGATTTTGATATTTTGTCTGTTTTTGTGGATAAGATTATAGAGAGCTAAGAAAACCATTTCATTTTTAATCAGTATGAATATATAATTTTAATAAAATTTTACTAATATGATTAAAACATGATTTCAGTAATATAATGATTCTCTGTTATTAGATTATCCTTCATTCATTTATTATGGTACAGTATATAAACCCGATTATATATGTTTTAATGGCTTAAAAGGTGTGTTTGTTGAATGGGTAAAAAGTAGTTAATCCAACTTCTTACAGTATAAAAATATATAAAGTTACGTTGAAATATTTCTTCATTGATGGAAAATATGGGAAAAGGAAAATTAATGGAATTTCTGTCTTTTATCTTAAACTCTTGAAGATTTTTGCCTCATAGCTCTTGAAAAAAAATGTATTAAATATTCAAGAAGTTCCAAACCCCCTTTTTTTAAATCCAAGATGAATTTAAAAAAAAATTTAGTACTTAGACATTGTACAGAAATTAAAAAAGTGATTGTAAATAACTTGACAGAATCTTGTCATCATCTCTTGTAGGTCTTTATAAGTTCTATAAGAACTTCTTTAAATCTGTAAGGAATAGAGAAATGCATCATTTTATTTCGAATATCAAAAATTATGAATAAAATGAAAGCAAGAAATAGATATATGGTTTGAATCCTTTTTATTTTCTAGTATACGAAGTATGGAGGAACCATTGCAATTGTCAGAAAATTCTAAATCGAGATTTGAATCTCCAGGTCTCATACCTTTTTAACTTCAAGAGACATATTTTTGGCCTTATGTCTGTTTACTTTTTCTCGATGATTTAAAAGCACTTTGAGCAAGACAGGTGGAATTTGATACATGGATTTGCAACCAAATTTGCAGATTTTTAGAAAGTTTTGAACGAAATTCATTCACTGGAAGTTAAGAGTGTCTGGTTAAACATGCGTTAAGATGATAACAATGTAACTACGTTAAGCAGATAAAACTTAGTACATAGGCTCATCATATAAAATATAGATTCTTATTAAATTTTGAACGAAATCAATTAAATGGTTTACCGTCTTGTGGTCTGTAATTTCGTATACATGTAAATGCAATGACACAAAAACGAAATGACATAAATCAATGAAAAGCGACATGCTATCTTGTGCATACAACTGTAATACAGCGTGAAATTTTGATTTCAATAGTTCGGAAAAAGGAGTGTAAAAAGCATACTCGAAGATACATTCAATAAAAATATTAAATTCATGTCAAAGATCTATATTTCGTATCTATTATTCTCTATTATACTACACAACATTTGCAGCTTTACAGAAATACAGAATTTTAGCAGATGTCTTGGTAAGATCTATTTGGAGAGTTTATGGTGAAACTTCTAGGAGACCATTCGGGAAATAGTAATTTTTCTAAGAACATGAATAAGTTTCCACTAAAGCTTTGTAGATCTTGTTTAAATAAATATACAAGAAATAGTAATATTCGAATTTTTTTCTTAAATAAGGAGTTTGTAGCAAAATAATACAATAGATTTAAAAACGTGAAGCAAATAGTTGGACTTAATCTTTATCATTATTTTAGAATCTTTATTTATTTTCATTAAAGAGCTTCAAGATTTTGAATGAATATAAAAAGAAAACTGAAATCCACATTTTATCTTAAATGAATAACTGATTGTAACAAAATAACATGAGATTGTTCTGGATCCCACTTATTTCTTTAGAATTTATAATCAATGTCTTTCATGATATTGCAAGAACATGCAACGGATGAAGAAATATAAGTTTCTTTTTCCCAAATGAATAAAAATTTGTTTTAAAATAATATGAGTGGTTTAAAATAAAAAAAAAATATAAGCTACTTTTCTTAATCCTTTTTATTTCTTAGCAATTTGTGAGCAAAGTCAACAAAACCTTATTAAAACTTTACAAAATGCGCAAAGAAGGCACATTTTGTGATGCAAAGCGAATTTCAAAGTGAACGCATATTTTTGTACAAAGTGAATTTCAAAGTGAATGCATATTTTTTTTATACAAAGTGAATTTCAAAGCGAATGCATATTTTTGTGCAAAGTGAATTTCAATATGTATAAATTATTGCATATAACCTTAAAAATGAAAGTAAATGACTTTATTCCTATCATCCTTCTAATGTCTTGAAGACATTTATTTCAAAACCTTTGAATGACTCACACCAGAATCGCTCTGTGGAACATCCACTAATGAAATCATTAATGTGCAGCCAGCGTGGAAAGGATTAGAAAGATTCCAATAGAAATCCCGTAGACTTTTGAAACTCTTCCACTTTGCCTAATGAAGCATGCTATGAATAGGACCCTCATGAAGACATTCAGTGTTTTCCTTGAGGATCAGGTATGTTTGGATTAGAATTTCTGGTTCTAGCCAGAATTTCGGAAAATATTTATGTGCCCGTCGAACTCAAATAGACACCGGTTGAACTAACGGGTGCTCTTGAAAACTTCTAAAGGGTAACCTTGTTTAACAAATCATTTAAATACGTATTGGAAGTAACAGTTAAGGTATCTTCATTCAATAAATGAAGCGATGCGTGTAAGTTGTCGGGAAGTTATTTAATAAAATATGTTAAGGCTCCAAGATCGGCGGATGAATATCATTTGCATGGTAAATAGTTCTTCTAAAGTTTCGAGCCTGGCTTTGATGTAATGAAATTATATCAGAAGATTAAATATGATGTTACATAGTTTGCGAGTTCTAAATTAGATAGTTTAGTATTAGAGAAAATCGATATTCGCTTATATTAAACTTTGTTTATCTAGCTGATTTCTTCCAAACCGATCCAGATAATGCCTTTTCGAATTAATGAATTCGGAAATTATTTCTTGTAGTAAAATAGGCGAAAAGCAGAAATTCAACTTTTTCCGGAAGAGCAATATTCTATAATATTATTCTGAAATATTTTCTCTATTTTCTTTTATTTGAATTTCCGTTTTTTAAATATGTTTATTGATGTGCGCGCACACACACACACACATGTATATATTACGGTACACACATACACATGTATATATTACAGTACACACACACATGTATATATTACTGTACATGCGCATACAAGCATGTATATATTACTGTATATACACATACAGGCATATATATATTGTACCCACACATACACACATGTATACACATGCATATATTACTGTATACATATATGTATATATTATTATACACACACACACAGAGTCGTGTGTCTGTGTGCATATATATGAAATAGGTAATAGTGTTTCCTTACGCAATTAGCTTTATGATAAGGACGATACAATTACAGATATTTGAATAGCCATTGGATATAAAGATGGATGTTATTCAATACTTTCCCAGTCTTGGCTACACTTTGGGTATTTAGCGAGTAAAATAGCTATAAAAATGAAGGCTACCGAAACTATTCCTAAAGTTATTGTCTTTAAGTATTTAATATTAATGTAAGTTGAATATATATACTGTGTACGATATATGATGTGAATGACTGCGTACGATGAAAATGGCTACAAAAATTAAGGTTATCGAAACTATTCCTAAAGTTCTAACTTTAAGTGATTGATATTAATATATGAAGAATATGTATGTTTGTGATGAGAGCGCGAAAAAATTAAAATTACCGAATTTTTTAGTAAAATCATTGAGTTTGAATGTTTAATATTAATATATGCTGAATATATATATATAACTGTATAATATGAAAATGATGAGAAAAATTAAGATTATTAAAACTATTACAAAAGTTATAGAATTTAAATATTAATTTTTAATATACTTTGAATATGTATGTGTTTAATGAAAATGGCGAAAAAAACGAAGATGTTTGAAACTATTACACAATTATTGAGTTTGAATGTTTAATATTTGTTGAATGTATATGTTATTGTGTGTGATGAAGATTGCGACAAAAATGGCAGTTACCGAAACTATTCCTAAAGTTAAAGTTAATACATCTTGATTATGTATATGAGGAATATTGTGAAAAAATTAATTTTACAAAAACTATTATAAATAGTTATTGACTTTAAGTGTTTAGTATTTATATATGTTGAATTATATATGTGTTTATGAAGTGTTAGTGATGTCAGAATAAAATAATTAAAATCAATTTGGAATTATTTATTAAAAACAAAAGAGAGCACATAAAGTTTTTTAACACACGGATTTCAGACAGCATTTCTTTTTACAATACAGAAGACCTAAATATGAGAAAGTAAAGTATAAATAAAATATTAAAAAATATATATTGAGCAAAATATGATAGTTATTTAAAATATATAATATTTTAAATTCAAAATTTTGTAAAATTTAAAATTTATATAATCCTATCAAATTATTCTCTTATTCTATTTTTATTCCTAGTGTTTACATTTATTTTTAAGTCATTAAGATATTGGACACTTTTAAATTCCTTAATATCTTGAGAATATAACTATCAAAAAATTTATTCCAAATATAATATATTAATATTTATATGTGTAAAATTTAAGTGGTTTTTGCAATCAAAGAAAAGTGTGTATAATGTAAAGTATATTTTCAGCAGAATTAATATATTGGAAAGGAAAATATATGCAATCTCATTAATTATACTTTCGTTGCTTATAAACTATGCATGCGGGTAGAACAAATGTAATTTTATATATACGATTATATTTGCATTTCATGTTTATGGTTATTATATTATATTTAATGTATTCAGTTCTTTGCAAGAAATGTAAATTTACTTGAAGAAATATTTTTATAAGTGGAAAGTTTGATGGTAAAACCTTTTTGAATTACTACTTTTTGAAACAGAATTATTTATGCAATTTTATAGAAACCATATATTTTTTTGAATAATTTATCAATATATACATCATCTCACTTGAAATATGATTAATGAATAAATCATAAAAGGAATTGAACTATTGCTGGAAATTTAATCATCTTTATACAAAGATATACAAAACTATTTTTCAAATGACAACGTTTCTTAAAAGCATTTTCAAATCATACACTGCTCTCAAATTTGAAATAATTTAATAAATTTTGAAGCGCACAGACTCAAACTAATCAATTCATGAAATTAATTTACTTTCCTTGAATTGAATGGAAGTAATCAGCTATATTTATCACATTCAAACAATTTGAAATACCAAAAGAACCAGATTTTCTTTTTTAAATTATTAACATCGTCTGTTTTTCTAAAAGTAACTCTAAGTATACTGAAAATGTATCTTATCATTTTGTATCCTATTAAAATAAATTTGCTATTTATATAAAGAAATGCATATATTCAGTTATATTTTAAAATAAATTTGCTATTTATATAAGGAAATGCATATATTCAGTTATATTCAGTAATATATATATATTAGGAAAATATTATATTAATATGCCTCAGATGCACAGATTGCACAGATATTGAAAGTAACATGGTATTTTATATTCATGTTAAATAGTAAAAGAAAGCTTGGTAATTAAGTTAAAGAATAAAAGAAAATTGCTTATCAATTATGAATGAACATTTTTTAAAAAGTGTTTGACTTATAATATGAACTAAAAACATGATCTAATTATTCCTTAATTTTAATTTTAATTATCTTTCTTATCTATCAAATAATTAATTAAATAAAATAAATAAATGAAAATAACAATAAAATAAATGAGGAATATGTAATGACATTTTTAAAAAAAATCAATTTCATTAGTTTCTTGGAAAATTAATAATGCCAAAAGTAATCAGATTTCTAAAGAAACCTGATTATTATAATGCTTTTCATCTATACTAATAATAAAAGTACATGTGTGTGTTGGAGCTTTACAGGGTAGACACACATCTGACACATATATTTCTTGAAAATTAAGAATGTTCATCTTGGAGCAATTTTTAAAAAAATAGAATAAAATTTTAATTAATTAAAAAATATAATTAATTAAAAATTCTAATAAAATTTAGATTAGAATTCTAAGGAATTAAGTTGAAATTTGAAATATTTTCAGGGGTAAGTTCTAAAGATATCATCACACAATATTAAATTTTATTTCCTTATAAAATCCAAAAATGTTGTTTTTTAATGATTTAAGTGTTGATTTTTGCAAAAGTTTTGGCAATTTTTGAATATATTTTTTATTTGCTTGATTCCTAGTAATTGATTACTACATAGTTGCCATAAAATTCTAAATCAAGCCATGAAAGACTTCACGCTGTGATTTTCTTCCGTTGTTAAAACTAAAGAAGAATTTTTCTATTTAATATCCTTATAGTTTACAAGACAAATAAAAAAAAAAGCGAATTTCGAATATCGTGGAATTTCTAGACAGATGTACCGAGTATTTACTTTTTTAAAATCGTTACGATATTAGGGACTGTCTCCATTAGAAATGTTCGCAACGCTTTCAATAGAGCCAAAGTAAAACAAATTAACTAAAACGACTTTAATATTAAACAATTTGATGGAAGCATGAGAATGCAACATCTAAACGATTTATTTGAAAAGAAATATAGCCAATACTCCTGGTTGCCGGAGTTATTATTATTATATGGATATATTATATTTAATTCTACAAAAAAATTGCTATTAAATTGAACTAAATATATGTTCTTAGATCCTATGTCGCAATTTAACATTTACTGTTATTGTAATTAATTAGGTATTATTAATAATAAACGGTAAAGTATTTTATTTTTAATACAATGTCTGGCTTGCATTAATAATAAAGGATGTATCAAATGAACTCGTAGCTTAATCATAGCAAAATAACGTTGTTATGGATAATATAAAGAAAGGATTAAGCCCGACAAATTATTAAAAACCACTTATTGATGATTGCTACATTTGCATATAAAATTATATTTTTTTTGTATTATTATTTTGTATTGATCTGCAACTGTTCCTAATAAATGAATTGATTGAATTTAATTTTTAAATTTGAAGAAAAGTGTTCAACTTTTAATCTTTATATTAATATATGGAATTTACAAAAGCAACATATATTATATATTTTATAACGAAGTTATAAAAGAAACAAAGAAGTTTGAGACTCAGGCCAATTTCTTTTTTCCATAAAACTGATAGTTCAATTAACATATTAAAATCTTTACTGAATTTTATTGTATAATTGTATTTAATTGAATAATTAATTTAAAGCACTTTTGAATTATGTAATAAATTATACCAATTTTTACAAAAACAGTTTTTTTTTCTACTTTAAGCATTCAGTTTTTTTCTAATAACAAACATTTTAATCTTTTAAAGAGCTGACAGATTTAAAGAACTCTTTTAAAGAGAAAATAAATGCTTAATAAACTAAAATGTGATTATATGATTAAATTTTCATTAAACCTGAATGGATATATTACGTTTTTAACATTGCATTTTCAACTGAATTTAAACGTTTGAAGAATTTATATAAAAAAATTCAAAGATTTCTTAATTAAGAAATATATTAAATGTTTCAAAAGATGTTAATAAAACTAAGATTTTTTTTCAATCTTAAATATTCTTTTAGGTTTACTTGGAAAAACAAAGATTGAAACTCTAATGTAAATTAAATGCTACCTAATGTATTCTTGACATAAAGCGATTAAAATGTTTTATATGCCAGGACTTTGAGTAGCAGTTTTTGTCACAAGGACATTTTTCTAAAGCAATTAAGACAAAATTAATAAAATTTTAAAAAGTTTTAGAAACATACTAATTATCAAATTGAAGAACTTTTCTCATCCAGATGTTGATTTGATTAAAAACACTTCATGTCTTACAGCCAAAAAGTTTTGCCATTTGTAATCTTTTCTGTAAAATTACTTTTAGTTTGAAGTAGTTGAAGATTAATTAGCCAAAATATTCAAAAGTTTAACATTTTTTTCATGTAATTCATACATCATCTTTTTATCGTTCGCTTTGCTTAATTAGAAAAACGGATATTTATCTTTACAATCTTTGAATCTTTTCTTCTAATTTTATGACAAATTTGATTAGTTTTTCATGACAAAGACAAATAAAAGTCTAGCTATATGACTGTCTTTATTTGAAGAGTTACTTTTAATATTTGAAGGAAAAATTTGGGAACCAATCTTACGGATTTTTTTTTTAGCGTATAATCGAAACCTAGCAAACGATTTTTTTAAGCACAATATTTTCTGAAGCAATCTTTATTTTTTTATTTGTTAAATATATCATTTAAATAGCATTTGGATTTGACACTAAGAATTTATTATTTATATATGTATGAATATATTTATAATTTATTCTAAAATATTTTTAATTTTATATACTTATTTATCTTCTTCTAAATCTGTATATAAAAAGAATATTCTTTTTACATGAGATTAAATACTTTATTGTAAATAAAGTAATTAAAGTAATTTCCGTATCTTGTAAAAAGAATATCTTTCAATTTTTTTTTTGCTTAAAATTTTAAGATTTAATTAAACTGAAAAATAAAGAAATAAAAAAAACGAAATAATTATTTGATATTTGCGAAAGCAAATAATATTTTTCGTTTCCGTTTTGATAAATGATCTCTGGCAAAATAATTACTTAATTAAACTGAATATATGTATTTATATATGTAAAAAATAACATATATAAATAACATTTTTTAAAATTTAATATTGATTACATTATTTATGTATCACACACTGATTTGTACCTCAATATTATTTTTTCAAAAATTTACAATTAAGAGTAAATAATTTGACATTGGGATATATTACTGGACAGATTCATTTTAATTGGATTACAATATTTTAAACCAGATAAATTTCCTATAAATATAATTTTAAAACTACTTATATTATTAAAAAATGGTCCTAATTTATTTTGAAAAATAATTATAATTATCTTTACTTTTCATTCAGTTGTATGGATTACATTACTACTGTTAAAACAATCAAGTAAGGTAGAGTCAAACTATTTATTTCATTCTTCATTGCCACCTTTAAAAATTTGTTATTTTCAAATCGTTTTTGGATGGCCTGTATCCTACAAATCAAATAATTATCCTAAATAATCTGAGAAAAGAATAGAACTGTAATGACTTGATGAATTGATTTTGGGTAGAGGCTTTCAGGCTTGAGTCTTGATATTACCGAAAAACCGGAATCTATAAGCAGTCGTCTGGTACATGTTGAATCTCCTTTAAAATACCTCTCTTTGATATGATGGGAAAGATTAGAGGGGAAGAACCGGGACTTATCATCATCATTCGTTTTGAAATTATTGAAATCTGCCCACAAATTTAAAATTAGGAAATCTATCTCCATATTTGAAATTAGGAAATATATCACCAAATTATCACTGCGTTGTTTAAAATATATTTGGTCTAGGAATTAATTCGTGCGGTTTTTAATAAAAAATTAAAGCTTTATTTCAAAAGCAAAATACATAAATACGTTATCAAAAATATTGTCCATTGCTAGCCACTACTTTTCCCATCTTTCAGGCAATTTACGAATTCCATGTCGAAAGAATTCCTCACTTTTCGAAGCGATCCAATCAGAGATCCATTTTTCAATATTTTCTGAAGTAGTGAACCGCTGTCCACGCAAATCGTTATTCATGCAATCAAACAAGTAGTAGTCTGAAGGAGCAATGTCTGGTGAATACGGCAGGTGGGGTAACACTTCCCATCCGACATTTTCCAAATATGTTTTGACTGGTTTTGCGACATGTGGTCGAGCGTTATAATGTTGTTTATGTCTGTTTATGAGCGTTATAAAGTTTATTATGTCTGTTATCTCATTCTGGTCGTTTTCTGGCCAGAGCTTGTTTCAAACGCATCACGTGAAGTCGATAACGTTTTCCATTAATAGTTTTACCAGGTTTCAGAAGCTTCAAATTTTTTTGGCTGTCCAGGTCGTTCTTGGTCTTCCAAGCAAACCACTTCTGACACGTTCGCTCAGCTAGAGCATGGTCACCATAAACTTCCACCAAAATACGATGACTTTCGGTAGCACTTTTCTTCATGTTAAAGTAATGAAGAAGAACCCCCCGCAAAAACACTTTATCAGGCAGAAATTATGAAATCTTCAGTTGAATAAAAATTGTTGTTGTTTACGCTTAAACCAAATGGCATATACTAAACTAGATGCGCAATAACAGTAGTTTTAAATGCATGTTTGAACAAACGAAACTATTGGACAATAAGCTGGTTGCGTCATTTCTTGTAAAACCGCACGAATTAATTCCTAGACCAAATAACTAATCTACATAACCTAAATATACCTAAACTAAATAGAAAAATGTATGAGTCATATTACAGTGTCAATTCAGAGCTAATAATTTATAGATGTGAAATCGTTGCCTTAAAGCAACATATGATAAAACTATTAAAATGCCTGCATGTGTTTTTAATTTGAGTTCTAAGATTTTTTTTTTACTTTTTCATCTATTGAATACGCAAAGAGAAAGTACTGTATTCGCCAAACTCAGAGCATTGACAAATCTCCACACTTCAAACTTCCCAGATTTAGAAAAGATTTTTGGAATAACTCCTATCTATCTGTCTCCTATCTAGAACAATTTAATCCAAAGCACTTGTCAGATATATTGATTAAAATTTTGAATGAACTATATTTAGAAGACTTTTATCCATCCGGATGTTCGAGAAAACACAAATATGATAACTACAAAATGTAAAAAGCTAGATAGATGAAATTTTGTTCATAGGATAAACATTTAAAATGAAGATCGGTCCGAATTTGAAACCAAATCCATCCAGTGTCTGTCTCTCGGTTCTTTTGCATGCATGCAAACTAAATAATAAAAGTCCCTAACAATTTAGGTAAATGAAATTTGGTTCAATGTATTAGCAACGAAACTATAGATTCCTTCCTTTTGTAAAATTTATGAACCGTTTGACCATTCGTTGACCTGTATTTTCACATTTATTTAAACACAATAACTAAAACATACAATAAACTTTAAAAAATGAAATGAAGTATGTGATCTTGTAATTACTATTGTATTTTATATCAACTTTTAGTTCCAGTCTTTCGGAAAAAA
Organism: Argiope aurantia; assembly: GCA_026543865.1. Classification (NCBI taxonomy): domain Eukaryota; kingdom Metazoa; phylum Arthropoda; class Arachnida; order Araneae; family Araneidae; genus Argiope; species Argiope aurantia. Next base: position 30,246 of record JAPMOR010107711.1, on the reverse strand, counting down.
AAAGGAATCTAAAATGCATATTCGATTTTCTGATAATTGTATGCTAAACGCATGTCGATGTTAACCGCAACCGAACCGATGAATCACTAATTATCAAAAGCTACATTCAGTATAAACCGCGGATTTATGCCAAAGATTGATATTTCATAACTAATGTCAGCCAATACTTTGCGATTAAAACACATAATGGTTTTCTTTAATGTAATAACAACACTCAAATCTCATGTATCTGAGCACTCATGTTAATACCGATTTTTACTGAAGTCGACAGTTTTATGCTTGAGAAAAAAGATAGCGTCTTTATCAAAGAGCATGAGGGATTCATCTAGATGTAATATTCAAATATGACATCAAATCCATTTGAAATTTTTTTACACAATAATCATAATAAATATAAAGCCACTAAAACCACTCAATTTAAGTGATTATCATAATTTAGTATGTCATAGTATTTTGTTTTTGAAACAATGTTTAGTATAGAAAAATAATAAAGTTATACATAAGAAATCTAATTATAATTTAACATAAGCAATATTTCTTAAGAAATAATCAGTTGAAAAAATAAGTTAGGGAAAAATATTTATGAATTGTTTATATAATAATTGTAAATATTACGTTTAAATAATTAAACGTTTATTAATGAATATCTATTCCCAGGGTCTCAGTATTAAATATGTACTTTCCGGCATGTATCATTTTGAAAGTATCTAAAATTATCAAAATTATTACAACTTTTAAAAATTATTCTGCACTTTCTGCAACACCTTGAAACCTCTACGGCTATCGAATGACAGGGCAAAAGGTTCAGAAACATCTCAGAAACCGTGTTTTTAATGACGCTGGTGGCTTGGTGGTAAGATCACGGTTTCAGAACCGGAGGGTTTGCAGGTCCGAGCCCCGATTCCGTTGCAGAATCGTCGTGTAAGTGGATCTAGCTCACGTTAAAAAAACGTACTCCCTCTGGTGAGGTGTGGAAGGATCCAGTTCAGGACGGGGGTTCTAGTTCATGTATCGTCCTCGTCATCTGACCGCAGTTCAAAACTACGAAGTTCGTCCCAAAAACACTAAAAAAAAAGCTTAATAACGCTAAAGAGTGGTGCTTCCTCAAGCATAAACAATCTACAAGATGACGAAAATTCACAATGAGCTTTCTAAAAATAATCTCGCAAAGTAAGAAAACATTTATTATATATATATTTTTTAAATAGACAATAAATGATTTATGGTACTTTTTAATACTGTTTACTTTTATAAATTATATTTCATATTTATCTTTATTACTATTATATTTCACATTACTTTAGTATTTAGCGTGCAAACAGATAAATATATTTTAAAATAATCTTTAATTTGAAATAGATCGTTGTATAAGAACTAAGTTGTTTAAATGGTAAGTAATAATCGGTCACTTATCGGTTATTATAATTACGAAAATTTCTTCATAAAATGCGATAAATGACATATTTTTTAACATGCATTATATTGAAAGACTTCAGAGAATTCTAAAAATATTATAGCTTTTGATAGTATTCTATACTCTCTACAACCGACATATGTCCGGCTGCTACATTATCAAGTTAACTGCTTTACAACGCCTCAAATGATGGACTTTTAACAGCGAAATAGTGTAACACTTTCCCAAGCATAAACTAACCTTAAAAGCCCTTCTAATAACCTTTACTGACTTAAGCTAACCTTAAAACTACTCAATACCTAAGATGTTTACGGGTTATGTACCAAGTTTTAATCGAATTATAAAGACTCGCTATGATTTAATGCACTTAAGCGACTACTAAGGGGTTAACTATAATTACATTTCTAAGTCATTTAATATTTCACATTAGTGTTAAATTCCATAAAAAAGGAAATAAACAAAATAATCGTTAATCAAAATAATTGTTAAAAATCGCGAGTAAAAGGAGATACAAAAAAGCAATGAATACGAATCGGAATCTTAAACTAGGGAATTACGTTAAAAAGTCAATTTTTTGTGAAATTATTATTATTTTTTATTTTATATTCTAAATGTTTAAACAGATTTCTTTTTAAAATTGTTAGAAGTTGGCTTCTAACGATATGTTTGGGGATTTAAACTTATTTTTATAATTGTATTTGAACACATTTTAATGCTATTTTACATCTTCGAGTGTTATTTTCGAAAGTTCTTATCTTTTATAGAATTTTTTACGTAATTTGCTTTCCTAAATTAAAATCCAATGCTTATGAATTTTTTTATTTCATATTCTTTATGTTTAAGCAGCTTATTTTTTAAAATCGTTAGAAGTTGGCTTCTAAATCCATATTTGGGAATTCCAACTGATTTTTATAACTGCACTTGAATACGTTTTAATACTATTTTACATCTTTAAATGTCATTTTTTCAAATTCTAATCTTTTATAAAATTTTCTTACGTAATTTGCTTTCATAAATTAAAATCTAATGCTTATTTTTTAATTCAAATTTGGTTGGCTAATTTCTCAATATATTCTGCATTTCTTGCGCTAGAGAATAAGTAATCTATTCAATTTTAAATATTTTATAGTTCTTTCAGTACTTCACAATGCGAAAAAAAAAATTTATCTTGTTATTTATTGATCTAACCCCAATATTTAAAAAATAGACAGAAATATAGCTTAATTTTTAATTCTGATACAAGATGATATATTTCTTAAGCTATCGGCAAAATTTTATGAAAATCATTTGTTAAAAACCTCTAAATTTAAAGACTTTTACTTTATACCTCTTTTTAGCCAGATAAACTTCTTTTTTCCAATTAAAAAAAATTGCCATTCAAATAGCATATTATTTTTGTATATGCTTTTTCAATCTTTTTAATATAGATGTTTAATATAGATTTTAATATATTCAAAAATATAACTACATTTGAACGTTTTTCGGAAAATTCATCCCGAACACAATCACAACCATAAAATATTTTGTGTTTGTATATGTCCTGATACGCGCTAAAAGCGCATACTTTCTATACCAAAATAATACAGTAATATTATAAAAACCATTCTTTACTCTATATTACATAACCCCGGGGGGCAACTGGAGAAGAGGATGAGGTGTTTCCGGTATGGTGGTTGGATCTCGCCACCCTGGTGGGTACACAAAAAGGTGGGGGATCTGGCTTCTCCCATCGATGACGGGATGTATTTCCTTCCGGAAGGGTTGCACCGCGGCCGGTGATGACCCTTCGGACTCAACCACAGTTACCTCAATCAGTTTTGCTGTTGTGGCGGTCTAGTCATTCAGTTTCCTTTATCCGTGTGCTTTCGGGCGGATCGGAGAGTCAGTGATATGACTATTCTTTATTACATACTGACAATTCTTTGGTTGTTGCACATCGAGTCAACTGGATTTGCAACATCACAAAAATATCATACGCAATAATTTCTCAAGCATAAACGAACCTTAAAATGCCGAAGATGTTTATTTAAAAAAAAATGCATATCATGCATTTTTAAAGTGATAATGAACACACACACACACACAAACACACACACACACACACACAAACACACACACACACACACACACACACACATATATATATATATTTACTTTCAGTAATGATTACTTTTACACTTCATATTAAGTTTATTTCAAACTCAATCTCTTTCAAAAGAAATAAACATATTACAAAATAAATTGGCGAAACGGAAACATAAGAAATGTAGTATTTACAAGATAAACACTAATAATGTGCTTAGAACATAATGTGTTTATAAATATCCAGATAAGTGCTATAAAATATACATTTTCTGATATACATTTCAACGAAACAGTTTAGAAAATTAAAAATATAGCCATTATTAAGAGCTTCTCCAATCTCTGTAGCCCATCTTGCGATGTTGCTCGTCCAGTTAGCTGGTTTTGCAACATCGCTAAAACAGACCACTTAATAATATTAAAGCATGGCACTTTCTAAGGTAAAAATGCCAAAAATGTTCACGGAAAATTAAAAATCAAACTATTGCAAAATAAAAAAAGTTGCATATATATTTTTAAAATAAACAATAAATGATTTACTTACTTTCAGTAGTGATTTCTCTCAAATGTCATATTAAACTTACTTCAAACTTTTTCTCATTAAAAAGAAATAAATGTATTGCAAAATAAACATTAAAGTTGAGTAAATGAAACATAAAGAAATGAATATTGTAAATATTCTAAGACAATAAAATACGCATTTTCTGATATGCATTCTACCGAAAGAATTCAGAAATTAAAATATATATATATATATATATATATCGCCATTCTCTAAACGTTTATTCACTCTCTGCAACACAATGACACATTTTGTGATGTTGCACGTTGAATAAACATCACCAAAGCGATGAATGAATAAAATAGCGTGAAGCTTTCTTAAGTATAAATTAAATTTAAAATACCAAAAAGGTTCTCAGAAAATTTAAAAATCAAACTATCGCAAAACAAAAAAGGTGTGTATATATTTTTTAAATACACAATAAATTTTTTATTTACTTTCAGTAATGATTACTTTCAAATGTCACATTAAACTTACCTGCTTAAAAGCTTTTTCACTCTCTGCAACACAATGACATATTTTGTGATGTTGCTCACTGAATCTAAAGGTTTTGTAACATCGCATAAACAGACCTCTTAATAATACCATAGTGTGGCACTTTCTTCAATATAAGTGAGATTAAAATGCCTAAAATGTTCACCGTCTCTTGCACCGTCTCTTACAGTCTCTTGCAAAAGAAAACAAATATTTTCTGTTATATTTTTAAAATAGACAATGAATTAATCATCTATTTCATTAATAGTTACTTTCAAATTTCATCTTTTTTAAAAGAAATAAACATATTTCAAAATAAACATTAAATCAGAAGAAACGGAAACAGAAGAAGTAAAGTGCTTATATGTTAAATTGTTGGAGCATTATGTGCTTATAAATATCCTGATAAGACGCTATAAAATATTCACTTTCTGATATGCATTCCTCTAAAAGAATTCAGAAAATTTAAAAAAAACATCCCCATTCTTTAAAAGCTTCTTCACTCTCTGCAACATAAAGATACATCTTACGATGTTGCTCGTCGAATCAACTGCTTTTGCAAAATCACAAAAAGAGAGCTCTTAATAATATCATGGAGTGATACTTTCTTAGGCATAAATGAGACTTAAAATGTCTAAAATGTGAATCGAATGACTGAAAAAAAATATCCTCGAACAATAAAAAAAACACCCCTCCAAAACTCTTATATTCCTCGCATTCCATGGAGAATAATTTCTGATACTGGATACACACCTCAAACATCCCTGTTCGGTTGGGCGGAATAAACAGATTTAACGGAGTCTTCGCTGGAAAAAAAAACTATAACTTCTCCTCCCTTTAATTCTAAATTAAATCCCGGAGATTCATTCGAGCGTTTATGGGTTTAGCGTAGAGTGAAATTCGCTTTGATTAACTCGCAAACGTTTCAGAGGTACTTCCGTGCTAATTGCGAAAAATTGGAAAATATGGGATCCGGTGTCAAATGCTAAGTTTGAAGTAGGTGACATATTTGGTCATTTTGAGTTATTTTAATTTAATTAATTTAATTAAGGCTGATAATTATATTTAAGGCTCAAATCATTTATGTTTGTATTTTTAAATTTGATTTTAACTATATGACTACAAAAAAGTACACACAAGAATTTCATGACAACGCGAGTGTGGATAAATTCAAAAACATTGAAAGTTTTAATGGAAATAAATTGTAAACATTCTAAAAATTTATTAAAAAACAGAGAAAGATTTTATGAAGAAAACTGATGTTACTAAAATGATTATTCATTCAGATTCAAAGCTATGTAAAATTGACATTGTTCAATAATATAATCTGAAGCCTGTGAGTATAAATTTTAAAATACTGATTATTTTTTAAAATTCAAATTCTAATTTTTTAAAATCTTTTTGTATTATTACTATCCAGGAAGTAACTTAAGCCAAATTTGGGAGCTGTAAGTATAAATGTTATGTCTTAGAAAGCGTTTTAAATGATGTTACTCATCATTCATAACGCATACCAGAATTTGCAAAGAGTAAGCCCAATCTATAACCATTTTTAGATTTTATTTTAAAATAAGTTTTTTTAGACCTTTTCTTACTGATTTCTTACATTCCAAGAAGTTATTTAATCTCATATATAAATGGTAGGTCCTATAGACTTTGAGCAATTTTTACTTAATTTATTAATGGATACAAAAATTGGAAGAGAGTGTGCTAGTCTATAAAATTTCAAGCTGTTTCAAAATAGATTTAATTCGATTTTTATTAACTTTTTCTTAATGAGTTCTTGATTCCCAAAAAGTAATTTGGTGTCAGTTTTGGAGATGTAGATCTTCATAGTAAAACCATTACTTAATGAATGGTGTATGCCCTATAAAGCATTTTGAATGATCGTTTCATCATTCATAATGCATGCCCCAATTTACTGTTTGTAAATTATTCAAATGCCAATCTATAAAGATTATCTATACACATATTTCTGTTGTTTCAAAATGAATCGTAATCAATTTTTGATAAATCGTTTCTTAATGAGCTTTTAATTCATATTAAGTTTGGAAGCTGTAAATATAAATGGTTGATCATGAAGAGTGTTTGTCATGCAGAGTACAATCAATATGACAGACTATGAACATTCTCATGTTTAAATAAATCATGTTAAATAAAAAAAAAATCTGTTTGAGAAAAATTTTAATAAATAGGGTTATTGACTGAAAATATTTTGAATTTATTTATATCTCAAATTTTATTTATTTATTCCCTTATTGTTGTCTATAAAATATTTTAAATATTCGTTATTTATGGTTAAATATTTCAGTAATATATAAATGCATTTTATTACTTGCAAGACGTGCTTTCATGGACTGCAAAAGAGCTATTTGCGGAAGGACTTCTTAAATTTAAATCTTGTTTTGACAGCTTGAATGGCATCTTATCTGTCATTTCTTTATCCACGTTTAAGTGATACACAATCGAAAAAATAATATTCCACTGTATATTTAAATATCTCCATGACAAAAACGGCGTCTTTTTGATAAATATGGTCTTGGACCTTAGATATAGATTTATCGTTTGAAGGAGAGAATGCGAGAGTTGAACAATTTTGAAAAGTTTGATTTTTGAACAATTGATTGAAAACATTTGATTGAAAAATGACCATATTCTTCAATGGTTTCCTCGTTTTCAAGTTGAAAGGATAAAGGATTTTTTTATCCCTAATGGAAAACTCTCGGGGGCGGGCACCTCCCAATGAGGATGAGAGGCTTCAGGCATGGTGGTTGGATCTCGCCAAGCTGGAGGGTACACAAATAGGTGGGGGATCTGACTCCTCGCATTGATGACGGGACTTACTTCCTTCGGGGAGGGTTGTACCGTGGCCGGTGATGGCTCTTAGGACTCAACCACAGTTCCTTCCAGTATTGCTGTTGCAGCTTTCCGGTCATTCAGCCTTATGGTTTAAATCCGTGTTCTTCGTGGCGGGTCGGAGAATGGTTGACTTATCCCTAATGGATAAGTCAACCAAAAAACTCTGGCGTATGTGGTTTTAATGCATGTTAACCCTTTCATTATTTATGATAATTCAAGTTTAGGTAACCAAAAAGATGTAGGTAAAACGCCAGAGTTTAATGTTCAAAGGTACGAAAATTTCTAAACCTTCCTTCTTAATCAAAAACTGCATTAATGAGAGATCTTCCGGATTTTCAAAATAGATCTCCCCTTATCTGATAGCTACTAAAAATATATGCTCGTACATCCTTTTAAAGTTTTCAGAAACCCTTCCACTCCTGTCCACTCAAACCCATTTGTTCGAGCATCTTGAACGAGAAAGCACGCACCTCACGAATCAGGACTTTGAACTGCTGTTTAGTTTCATTAAACGGACATTTGGGGACTTTCAGTATTGATTGAGTTCATGAAGATAATCCATATGGCATATTCATAGGACACGCCTCACTGCACATACTATCTATCATCTAAAAGCACTATGCTTTGTATTGTGGCGTGAAGTCTTTTTAACATAAATTTACATGATTCAGGAATAAATTTGAAGTTTTCTGATTTGGAATGTTTCAATTGAACATGAATCGATTTTAATTCCTTTAAGTTAATATAGTATAGAAGTCTTGAAAATGAACCACATCTCAGTTGCCATGCTCTTCGGTTTAAAATACCAAAATTAAAAGTTTTTTTTCTCAGCAAACATGCATTTTTCAGCCATTTCAGAGCATGGAAAGTTAATAATGGTAACCATATAATGGAACCTATTCACTGAAAGAACTAGCCTGACACCTTTGTAGCACTTCGCTTCATTCACCACTATTATGTACAAGTTCCTTTCCGTTTTGGGGAAGTAGTAGAATGAAAGCGTAACAATTATATCTTGGGACTGAATTGAATGTTCGGACACTTTAAGAAGCTATGTAATTTCTCGTGGCCATATTCTTTCCTTTTTTATGACCTTATTTTGGACTTATTTTGGACAAATTGAAAACTCAGGAGAAAAAAATGACCCTGGCTAACAACGATTTTTTTCAATTCTTAAATCAATAAACTTTCTATTTAGACCTTTAGTTGATAAAATTATGCTTATACTATCTCATCTATGGAAACATGCTGTACAATGTCCAGAAAATTACAACAAAAAGTAATAAATGTTTCAAAATAGAATTTATAATATTCCAAATGTAATTATTAGGTCTACACTGTTAAAGATCTCACTCTTGCAAAGTAAAAAATTAATAAAATCGATTTCTTTTGTATTTAACACCGTTTTATGCTAAAATTATATCTTATTAAAATTGGAATGTAAATTACATTAGTTAAAGTCTGGAAAATCGAGAGCACAGTAGGTGCAATTTTATTTTTCTCTTCAACACTTCGGTTAAAATGGAAAACCTGCTAAATGCTATCATGGCGTTGGAGAATATAAATTTATCAGCTATTTGGCATCTTTTCGGGCGTTCAACAAATTACAAAGCTCATCTTAAAATACAGTGGTGTGCAAAACTTAAGAAACAATGCAAATTTTAAGCAGATAGCCATGAAATTGCAGAAAAGGAGTTCTTGCGATCAGTACAAAGAACACATAATTCAAGAGAAAGGTCATGTGTATGCAAATATCAGGAACAAAACGTCACAGGCGACGTGAGCGTACGCAAAACACGTGCGGAAGGCGCGCGCAGCTCAACAGTACAATAAAAGGAAGGACGGAGACGCAATTAAAGACATTCTCTGCAAGTGCACGTGAGTTAATTCATGAAATATGGCTAGCAGAAATCACCTGGACGATTTCACACGTGGAAGAATGATCGGAAAGCTGGAGGAGAGGCGTAGTGTGACCAGTGTAGCTGAAGAGTTCGGAATCAACAAAAGTGTCGTTTCGCGTGCTTGGAAAGCCTTCCAAACCACAGGTACAGCTGTGAGAAAGGTTGGTGGTAGCCGCCCCAGGAAAACAACTGCAGTGGATGACCGACATATCGTCCTGCGGGCGAAAAGAACCCGAAACCAGTCAGCAAGCGCCATTGCTCAGCAACTGTGTGCAGAACGGGGTGACAAGTGTCGCGTTTTACTGTGTCCAGACGCCTTCACAAAGGTGGCCTATTCACCCGCCGTCCTGAACGCTGCATCCCTTTGACAGTTTCCCACCGGCTGCACCATTTAGAGTGGTGCAGGGAACACAAAAACTGGATATCTCATCAATGGAGTCGTGTCCTTTTTATAGATGAGAGTCGGTTTAGTGCCACAAGCGATTCCCAACGCCAGTTGATTTGGAGAGAGGTCGGGACACGGTTTCATCCCAGTAACATCACAGAAAGAGACCGTTTCGGTGGTCCTGGAATTGTCGTCTGGGGAGGCATTATGATGAACGGGCGGACTGAGCTCCACGTTTTCGACAGAGGTTCTGTAACTGGAGATCGCTATTGTCAGGAGGTGATCCTTCCCCATGTGCGTCTGTTCCGAGGTGCCATTGGATCAGACTTCGTTTTTATGGATGACAATGCACGGCCACACAGGACTCATGCTGTTGAGGAGTTCCTGGAAAGTGAAGATATCACTCGAATGGATTGGCCGGCGTGCTCCCCTGATTTAAATCTGATAGAACGTGTGTGGGATGCTTTGAGGAGACGCCTTGCGGCACGATTACATCCTTCTGGGAACACCCGACAACTTAAACAGATGCTGATTGAGGAATGGGCATTCTTACCTCAAGAACTGTTGGACAATCTGGTGCTGAGTATGGGGAGACTGTGCGAAGCAACCATTGCAGTAAGGGGAGGGCATATCCCATACTAAGGAACATCTGCTTGCTGTTCTTCCTCTTGGATAGACAATCATGTGTAACGATACTATGAGTTCAATAAAGCCTTTTTTTTGTTTGATTCCATACTCTATGCATTGTATTCATTTCTGCACAACTATGCTTTCGTTATTCTTTCAGAATAAAATGCAGTATCTCATTTCTTAATTTCATGTCTCTCAGATGATTTCTCGCGAAGTTATGGCAAAAGACATACCTGTTGCTTAAGTTTTGCACACCAGTGTAGTTACATTGTATAATAAAAATAAGTTCAATTAAAGGATATTGGTAGATTCAATAAATATATTGAGAAAGTAAAAAGATGAAATATAGAAATAAAACATAAAGCAAGTGATCCGTTAATCGCTGTTAAATGCCAAAATTGGTCTGTATTTATTATATTAGTTTCACTTTGATACTGGCTGCTTTTTCCATCTCTATTTTTCACTTAAGGAGTAGAATCTCTTCTGCACCATAAGTGAAGTTATACGAACTGAAGCATTCCTGCTAAAGTTTTATTCCGATATTTACTGCCTTTTCCATCTCTATTCTTCCCTAATGGAGCAGAATCCATTCTGCACTATAAGTGAAGTTATACGAACTTTAGCATTCCAGCTAAAGTTTCATTTCGATACATATTGCTTTTTGCATCTCTATTCTTCACCTATGGAGCAGAATCAGTTCAGTTCCATAAGTGAATTTATGCTAACTTAAGTGCCCCTGCTAAAGTTTCATTTCGATACATACTGTTTTTTTCCATTTATGTTCTTCACTTATGGAGTAGAAGCTGTTCTGCACCATAAGTGAAGTTA
>JAPMOR010107711.1:0-10486 GCA_026543865.1 Argiope aurantia | reverse complement strand
GTTATATTTTCTACCCAAAATATACTTATGTTATATTTTCTACCCAAAATATAATTTATTATGTTTTGCTTTATAGCATAAAACGAATATTGTCACACTGAAGTAGAAAAAGCATAAACTCATTTAAACCACGACTTTTCATCTATATGCTAATATACAGGATGTAGTTTTCTAACAAGTTTATCTTCCAAGCATTTTGATTAAATATCTAACAGAAAACATTTAGTTTAATATAAAATCAGATCATAAACTTCAACATTATTCCATTCTAATTAGCCAATTTCGAAATACATCGCTACAGGGTGCAGAAACTAAGAATTTAACTATTTTAAGAGTCTGGTTATCATAATATTCAATTCATAAAGACTGCATAACTAGCAGTTTTTTTACGACATTTTTGACTAATACCGTTTAGGGTTACAGAGTTATGAAACAGAATAACTTAGATATTAAACTCCAAATCGGAGAGTTGTTTATCGTTGTGCTCATTATTGCCAGAACAGAGAAGTAACTTAGATATCAGTGGTGTAGACAGAAGCCTCTTTAACGTTTTGTTGAAAACCAATTACAGGAGCTGTCAGAAACTTGTGACCGACTGCAGTTTTCTAGGACCCCTCCCCGTCCACCACCCCTCAGTTATCTGAAACCTCCTCCACCTTATCCTTCAGGGCAGATTGATAAGCGAGTATTTCTCGTACTTTCAACATTTTAAACCTGCAAGCGATTTTCTAAAGTTAAAAGTTGGTTTCGCAACCGATGTAGTTGTCAATGATTTATTGGATTCTGAAATAGTTTTTTTAAATGTTATATTTGAGAGTCGATTTTTCCCTGTTTTATTTATCAGTAAATAAATTCGAACTTAAGGTTTTAGGATAGAAAAGGAGTATTTCTTGTGATTTTGTGAGTTTTTGTGAGTTTTTTTTTTTTTGTGTGTGTGTGTGTGTGTGTAATAAATTTTAAGCTGTGAGTTTTTTTTTTTGTGTGTGTGTGTGTGTAATAAATTTAAAGAAACAAGCTGATATGTGTATGTTTCTGATTAGAATAAAAATACATTGATGATATTTTAAATTTAAAAGCTAATTTTGTACTTAAAATAATAATGATAATAATAATAAAAATACTGTTATTATCTCAAACGTCTTTCATGTAAAATGAGAATATCGATTGAATCAAACGATTTTTCTAAAGTCCAGATATTAATTCTCGCCAGAATTTATTAATATGCCTTATATATATATTCACTTAAAATTTATAAAGTACTTCAATGCTAATACTTTTTTAAGAACTAATTACGTATAAAATATTAAAATAAACAAAGACCTTGTCTGATACGTTTCTCAATTAAAATGAGAATATTAATTCAACTAGGCAATTTTTTAAACCAATGAAATTAATTTTCTCCAGATATTATTAATATGTGCTATATAAGTAATTCAACATTTGTTGATAGACACTGTAGTACGAAAGAAGATGAAATAAATATTTTGAAAAATATTGACTAAATAGATAAAAATATTTAATAAAATCAAAAATAAAACAATAATTGTTTTTGATACAAATGCTTAATTGTCTGGCTTTAAACATAAGTATTAGAAATAAATCTTTTAAATATTTTAGACGTATATTTTTAATTGTCTTCTCTTTCTAATGGTTTTTCCCGAATTTTGCTAATGTGTTTTTTTAGCAATTTTTTTTTTGTTTGCAGTATTGTTCGTCAGTAACAACCAAAATTATTAACATGTGTTACATAAGTACTTCCAGTTTTGTTGATAAATGCTGATGTATAAAAGCATATCTAATAAAATATTGTGAAAAAATTTATTAAATATTTAAACTTTTTCAATAAAAAACAAAAAATAAAATAAAGCAAAACTTGTTTTTTATATAAATACTTAATCGTCTGCGTTTAAGCATGAGTATTAAATATAAAAAAATTATACATTTTAGGCATAAATTATTAATAGTCTGCTTTTTTCGAAAGTTCTTCCAGAATTTTGTTGATGTGTTCTGCAGAACTTTTTCTTTCGTTCTTTTGTTCACCAGCAATAAGAAATATTTCGTTTCTGCTAACAGTTATAAGATTACATATTTATTACTTTGTAGAAAATGCAGAAAAAATGGTATGAGATTTTAAAAGTAATGTTCATTTAATCGAATTAAATAAACTTCAGAATAATTTTTAAAATCGCCGAAAAACCTTACAAAAATTATTTTGCAAAATAAAACTGAGATATCAAAGAATAAAGGCAGAGTAGTTATAAACTTTATTGTCTACATATTTATAGCTGAGTATTTATAAATATCGTTAATTAAAAATAATCTGCAATTGTTCAAACATTAAATATTGAGAAATTTACAAAAATTGGAGTGTAATTGACACGGAAATGAAATTAACGCCACTGAAATGGAAAAACTTTGAATTCTAAATTGTTGCTCAAATAATAGTTGGCGAATAGTTTAATTTGAAATTACTATGAGAAATGCTTGGTAAGATTGTAATTAAATTAAGAAAAAAATATTTTTTCTGTTTTTAAAATTTTACATGATTTTTTCTCTTAAATATTTAAAGTCTTTTTTGTAAAAATCGAACTGATTAATAGGAGTTAATGTTCAACTATATATCCTACAATGATTGTCTTATAACAAGAATATTTTAATGTCTTCAAAATTTTACAAATCCTATAGATTAACCGTAATTCTTTATTTCAAAACATATTTCATAACTTGGCCAAGAATGTTGACCTCAAAACTAAATTGATCCAAGACCCACTTCTAATTAGTTTTTGATAATACATGTTTTAAAGCTTACATTCAAAAGACTTATATGTATTTTTTTTAAATCCATGCACTAGTATTTCATAATTCAAAAATTCTATAATTAATATTAGAATAGAAGCCACTTAACATGATTATGGTCAGGATTATCATTTACTTATATATTATCAATATTATTTGATATCGGACTAACTTATTCAAATGTACACGCAAAAGAATCTTCTATGTGATCACTACATAATTTAATGTTATCAGTTTTAAAGAAGAAGACTGACTGAAGATTCATTTTTCACCTCATTTAAAGACTGACATTTGTAGAATTTCTTGCTGTAGCTGAAAGCTAATTCCACCCGGATTGCTTCAAATGAAGGTCTAAATTGTATGGCTCGAAATCTTTTGACGAGCTCGATGAAAACTATTTTTTGAATGTTCACTGTTACCTGCCATTGAATTTGGAAGTAAAATGGATTTCAGTTTTAAAAATAAAACTGAAATTCTGGACAAGTGTCAATATTTACCTACCATGCTTTAACACCATATTTTAGCTCAGTTAAAAAATTTTACAGCTTCTTTATAAAATTTTGAAAAAAATCTGATGCTTTTTTGGGCTATACCAAACAATAATGTTTAGTGATTTAGGTGGGAAAGAATATACGTCAAAAAATCTTTTAGTAGCCGAAATGAGACAAGTATTTATTAACTTGAAATCTAGCTTGCCGCATCATTAATAAATCAGAACAATAAGAGAGAAATAACTATAAGAATAGGATTAATGTACAAGGAAACTGTAAAGAAATAATTGTTGATAAGCAACAATTATGGGATTTTACCTGCTATTTTTGAAATAAATTATAGATATATCTCGGAAAAACTGGTTTCGTTTCTTTTCCCTTGCTGTTATAAAAGTGATTGTACTTAACTCGTTTTTCCGCACCGGCACCTCAGATTTAAGAATAAAATGCTTATGGCATGTTAGTGGGTTTTCACCTCTCTGGTGGGTACAAATATGTTGTAGAATGGGTATCCTCTAGGATGAAGGGAAGTGCCTCTTTCCTAAGGGGTTGTACCATGACTGGTAATGGTCTTCAGGACTTAACCTTAATTCCTGCCTATTCTGTCGCGGTGTCCTGTCGTTGGGGTTTATCCATGTGTCCCATTACAGGTCGATTGTAGTAGTAGATTACTTTATTCGTTTATTGCTATTAAATAGTAAATAAGTATACTCTCGAGTATTCGGTTCTCGACTCACCGACCTAGTTATCTTTTTCGCAATTAAATCAGTAAGGCAAGGTTTTACACTGGCAACATTGCCAACGCATTGGAAGTGGATTAAAATGCGAAAAACGGTCATCTATTAAGGTCTCTTTCAAAAACTAAAAGCTGTGAAATTTGATTCATATCTTGGAGTTGCCTTTTAATATCTACATAGTTATTTATCAGTGAAAAATAAAATCTCTTCGAGTTAATTTTCTTTTATGAGCCAGGCTTATGATTTATGTTAATGTTTTGTTTATGTTTCCTACATTTAAGTTAGGCATTACAGAATTTATGTTAAAATGTGAAAAGTTTATATCTTTCAACTTAATTTTTCTCAAATAAATTGTTGAAACGAACACTGAAAATATAAACATATATAAATTACCAGTGAAGAACTCTTCCATTTTAACTTGACATGGGAATGGCAACTAATTCGATGATTCACAGGGCTACGGCCACGTTCACATTCTACGTAGCTTCAGATAACCATAGACTAGCTACTCCGACCCACCCGAAGGCACACAGAAAAATAGTTGAATGACCGGAACGTCGTGATAACAACTCTGGCGGGACTGTGGTTGAGTCCTAAGGGCGTCACCGTCCATGGTACAACCCTTCCCTAAGGAAGTGCGTTCCGTCATCGACAGGAGGTAGCCATCCCCACACTTTTGTATGCCCACATGCATGATGAAAACCAACCACCATGCCGGAAGCCTCTCATTCTCAATTATGAGGTGCCCCTACTTGGAACGTGGCTTGGGATAAATTTAGGGCTAATTATTCAATAAAAAGTTAGCAAATAACTACAAAGAGTGTTGATAAGCCATATCACTGACTCTCCGGCCCACCCGAAGACATACGGATAATAAATATTGAATGGCCGAACTGTGGCAACGGCAACATTGGCTTGAACTGGCGCTGAGTCCTAAGGGCCATCACCGGCCACTCTACAACCCTTCCCTAAGGAATTATGACCCGTCAGCAATTTAAAGTCACACCCCCACCTTTTTGTGTATCCTCCAGAGTGTCGAGATCCAACCACCATACAGGAAGTTTCTCATCCTCAATTACGAGCTCATTGGGATGTGGCTTGAGATAAATGGGGGGGGGGGCTTAGTATTCAATAAGAAGTAAGAGAATTTTGGTATTAAAAAACTTTGCCTTCTGGTATTGATGTTCAAAGAAATGAGTTTATAGAACTCTGACTATTCGTTTTTTTGTTTTGTTATCCTGACTACCCATCCATCCCATTAGGCCGGATACGCAGGAGTGTATTGTTTTTGGCTTTCATTATGAATCTTTATACATATTTTTATGGAAAATTTCCGCAAATCGAAAATTCTATTCAGTGGAGATACAATGAACAGAATCCAATAGACAGTAGACGTAATAATCTATATAAAGATTTTATTCTCTAAGAAATTACGAATTTATAGTAGAGAAACATAGGCATGTATCATCAAATGTATCAAAAATGTATCTCACATTTCTTATGCTTTTAAGTGATTACATAAAGCAGAATCAGCTATATATATACTTATCGTATGGTTATTTAATCAAGCACATCAGAATAAAAATTTAAACTTATAACATATAAGCAAATTACCCTTTACAACTAACTCACTTTCTTGAAATTTATGAACCAAATAACATACAATTTTTCTTGCTCCCTTATGTCCTTGAGATTGGACATAAAAGTTTCACAATAAGTCTTATCCTGAAGAGACTGGAACTTCGGTTCATTTAGTACCATTAATATATAAAATGCCTCTCGGCCTCCAGTGAATAAACAAGCTCCTTAATTAGTCTCTTTGCGTATAGTAATTTCTGAGATAAAAGAATTACAAGATCTAATTACCCCAGAAGATTATGAAAAGTTTAAGTATTAGCCACTGGTGGCTATTAAACTTTGATTAAGCTAAATATGGGGATTGTTATTAAATGCATTAAATACTTTTGATTATGACTCTTGTTAAAGATATTTGCATAAATTATTTAAGGATACAAAGACCTACTTGATAGATTTGGTACAATTTCTTCGATACAATATTGCGTTTTGTTTAAAAGTCATTTGAAAGAATCCAATAGGGAAAATTTCAGAACAATCATTAAATTTAAACGTTTGTTATGTACCAAATCAAGCTATAGAATTTCGTTGCCATTAATGTGATGTAAATTTGGATAATTCCATAATGAAATTTATAATAAATATCCAGAAAACTGAGTTTATTCATAAATAATTGATATGTAGTATATTACTTATTAGTTCAACCGACAAATTACTAAAAGGTGTCAGGTCACAATTTATTACGTTGATTCCATTGAATGCATATATTGCACTGGAAAACAATGATATTTAATTAGATTTACAATATTTTGTTTTGAAACGATATTACCCAAGTATTATACAAATATCGTTCAATGGAATGTGATTCAGAAAGTTCCTTTGGAATTATATAACATTGCATAATATAGATCAATAATGTATATTATTGAGAAGTATTTTATACAATGTATTATTATAGTCGGATTGGATAGAAATTAATTTGGTTCTGCTAAAATATGGCCAGATGCAGCTTGGAGAAACTTGAAGCTGGCAAATCTTCATCAGAATTAAATGCGTCATTTTTCCGCATATCACTAAATTTCCATCTAGAGCAGATCTTTAATTCTAACGTATCTCAATCCAATGTCCTCCAACCATTTATTTGACCGATATGATGTTGTTGTGTTGTTACTTCGTCTTTAAGAACAATGAGCTACAGCCGTAGAAGAACAATGAGCCGATTTAAAAAAATGATTTTCCATGTACAGGTGCATTTAAAGTGATGATTCTTCATTAAGAATATTGTTCAATGGAATATAATTTAGTATAATATTCTCAATATCTTATAATATCGAAAAATAATGTATGTTATTGAGCAGTATTTTATACAATGTTGAGTTGCTATAATCGTATTATATGAAAATTAATTTGATTTTGTTAACATATAGCCAGATAACTTGGAGAGACTTGAAGCTGTAAAATATTCTCCAGAATTTTTTACAGCTTTACATTTAATTTTTTTTTTGAAAATCACCAAATTTTTATGTAGGTCAGATCTTTGATTCAAACGGATCTCAATATTGTGTCCTCTGATCATTCATTTGATTGTTATAAAGATGTGGTTTTGTTGATTCGTCTTTAGGAACAGTGAGTTACAGATTTTACGACATAATTCCAAAAATGATTCTCCGTGTACTATTGTATCTCGAGCGTTAATTTTGAATCAGGAATATCATTCGATAGAATATGTTTTAGTATAAAATTTTATGTAACTTATAATATCTAATAATATTGAAGAATATTGTGTCCCCTGCTGAGATTCTCTGGTAGTCTCATATAAAAATTCACCTGGTACTATTATTATATGATCAGATGGTTTGAACGATATTTGAATTTGCAAACCATTCTTCACATTCAAAACCTTTAATTTCCGTAAAAAAGCTACATCGTTTACTAGATCTATATAATGGACAAATCGCTGATTCAAAAATCCTATCACTTGCATGCCCATTAAATTGTGATGGTAAGATTTCGGCTTCAGGAACAGTGCGTTCGAGATTCAAAACTAGAATGCAGAAAAAGATCCGCAACGTTCATGGGCAAGAAAAGCGTTAATTTTCGTATCAAGGATCTAATGTTCTAGTGTTAGCGGGAATCTGAAGTTTTGGTGATAAAACCAGCCTTTGATGTTTTCCGAAATAACTGGCCTGGAGTCATAAGAAGTAAATATGTGTAGCACTATAAAATTTCAATGTAGAATATAAATGTAACTACTAAATTAAAAAGACCCCTGACCCCCTACTTGTAACTGTGTTCTAATGTGCATGCTTGCCATTGAAGACATTTTGAACCGTTTCTTAAGCCTCTGATTCTGGGTTATCTCATCCTTCACATAAAATGAAACTGGAAAAATATTATAAATGTGAAATATAAATTTCTAATGCGATTAAATATATAAAATGATGACAATTTTGAAAATGTGATAGCAAAATTTTCTCCTAGCAATGAAATATTCCTTCTCTTGTCAATTAACCCCTTACTGATGGGGCGATTTGTAGATTATCAAATTTTGGGCGGAATCCATTCAAAATGAAGACTGTTCGTCAATCCGAATTTGAGTTTTCATGATAATTCTAAAACGAATAGAACTGGACATATAAAATTTAATACCCAGATTTAACATTTAAATTGAAGATACCTATCAGATTTAGAACCAAATCCGTTCTGGGATTGACTTTCTGCCAATCTGTACTTCGATTAGCATATAAACACCATAACGCAAAATCGTAATAACTGAAATATATTAAATTCGGTTCATGGCTCAAATCTTTATCAGTTTGAGTTTCAATCGGCTGAAAATATTTCACATATTCCCGCCTTATTCAAGAGCCAGATTACATTCCCATTGGTTGATGTATGCTGCTTTTCATAATATTGAAACATTTGCTATGAACACATTTTCATTTCATTCATTTCCATTCAATAGCTATAATTTCACAATTTACTATATTTTTTTCAAGCACTATTGAAAATGTATAAGTGCGAATTTATAATGTTTAAGCGGACGGTGGACTCTATGAGGCATTTTTGCGAATTATTCACTTAGAGTTATGAAAAATTTTACGCATATATATTAGAATATAAATACATCAAATTTCTTTTTTAAAAGCTTTTAAAACGAAATATTATTTTTTTAAAATTAAAAGATATATAATTTTTTAAAGTTTTAAAATATTCCAGGGTTCTTAATTTTTAAAGTGTTCTATTATTTTTCTCCTTATTATCCAATATAAATTTATTTGGAATAAAATTGTGTATAATTTTGTAATTCCAATTAAATGCTGATTTTTTATAAATATTTTTGTGCACACTTTACTGAATTTTCATAAGAATTTTATGTTTGTCGAAAGTAAAATTGAGTTTTAACTATTTAAAAATATTGAAATATAAAATGCATGCGATATTTTCTTTTAATTTTTTACCGAACTCTATATTATCATTTCTATTTAATTTCTTGAAAACTTGAGATACCTGGAGCTTTTCAAATATATTTAAATCTAATTACAATATCATTTTGAGTGAAGTAATTAAAATGTATTCTTTTTTTTCTTCTTCTCTAGGCTTTTGATATACTACAATAAATCTTATAATACTATTTTAGTGGAATATAAACTTTTATTTTGTTGAGGAAATGATAAAAATAAAATTTCATATTTTTTGTCCTTTTCTGCTTAATTCAATGTCCACTGTCCCCTTAAGTTAGTTGATATCATAAAGATTTTTATATGCTGCTTCGTTAAAAATAACAAGATACCTTAAATGATTTTATATTTCCTGGATGATATATACCATGAGTTTTTAAGTGCATTTAATTAATTTTTTATTCTGATATTTAGTTTTTATAAAAGTAATCAGATACTTTAAACAGGATACCTTCATTATTTTATATTGCTTGAATGATATATACCATGAGCTTTTAAATATATTTAAATTATTTCCTATTCTGAAAATTTGTATGTGTTGTTTTCCTGAAAATGATCAGATACTTATAAAAGGATATATTAATTATTCTATATTACTTGAATGATATATATCATGAGCTGTTAAATGTATTTAAATTATTTGTTATTCTGAAAATTTGTATATGTCGTTTCGATGAAAATAATCATATACCTGAAATAGGATACCTTCATTATTTTACATTACCTGGATGATATATAAAATGAGCTTTAAAGAGTATTTAAATTACTTATTCTGAAAAATTTGTATGCTTTGTTTTTCTAAAAATAATCAGATACCTTAAACAGCATACCTTCATTATTTTACAATATCTTGGTGATATATACCATGAAGCCTATTTGAGAATGCAAAATCGAATCAATTAGATCTCCCATGTATTGTCATTGGCCATTCTATCCGAAGCGAGTGTTCCCTCTTTGGCTCTACCTGACAAAAGAGATACTGAATATCTGTTAGACAATGAAGGTTCCCAGTGAATTGTGGGAGTGTCATCACTGAATCACTGGGTGTAATTGAGTTCAATCACTGTTGCCAACTGATAAGGAAGAATTTCTGTATCAAGGGGATTCCGGGACGGTGATTTTAATGCAAGCGTACCTGTTCTGGGACGATGTCGATAAGCCCACCAATTGTAATTGAGTTCGATAGAACACAATGAAACCTCTCCGCAAATTCTTATCATAGATTGCTTTGAGAGACAGGGGTCTGCTTAAATGAATGCACTGGATAGAATTGGTTGTGATTTTTTTTTCTTTAGACAGAATTTATTTTTAAATAAGAAATTGCGATGAAATTCGAAAGTTTTTTTTATGTTTTAAATATAATCTAAATTAAAGGGGAGGGGGCAAATTTTTTAGGAAAAAATTTTCTAAGACAAAAAAAAATAAT
>JAPMOR010107708.1:21335-31344 GCA_026543865.1 Argiope aurantia | reverse complement strand
TCTTGCATTTAATGTAGAAAACTTCTTTAAATATACTCGAAACCACAAAATTTAAATATTTTATAACTATAAATATTAAAACAGACATACTTTTTATTTTATTAATAAAATAACTATTTTTTTAAGTCGGCCATATGTTTTATTTACATTTCCGGAATCCTGTTATACTAAATAATCCTGATATCCTACGAATTTTATTGTAGATCAACGAAAATGGTTTTGAATGTTCCTATAAATTAGCTCGTACCCGATGGTTCATAAGGTTACAATCAGTTTGCTAACAATAACTTCATGTATTAATTCTTTTTCTTTCACTATTTACAAGCTGAGCCATTTCTTTGCTTCCTGCATTAACGTATTTCATAATCGGATATTTATAAGAATTTAGGTATTAGGTATTTTATATAAATTAATTACAAATGTCGAATTGATTTGGAGTTTCTATGTACACTCACAGTATAGCAACATGGATATATGTCCTAGCTCTATTTAGCAAATACTAAAAAATTTGTTCTAAATAACAAATGCAGAATTATAACAATAATTTTCTTAGATATATGATTTTTAATTCAATTTGCAACGTCATTCATTAAAATTAATTTTTGAATATTCAGGACTGATCATTTCTAAAATAAATAATATTTAATCAGTAAGTAAAGGAAAATTTTTGAAAAGAAAAAGATTCTTGAATATTATTAAATCTAAATAAAAAGATCTTTTATATTATACTAACTTTAATCTTGGTAAAACCTTAAAATCAGTAGAATAAATAGCGATTTGTAAGTTCATACAAAAGAGTGCTTATTTTTAAATTCAAATCTCTCACACAAACATTAGTGATTCTTTCGAGTATATTAGAAGCAATTTCTTTTCAAAACTGTCTAATGAATAAAAACTGTCGAATGTAATAAAATGTATGTCTGTCTGTCGAATGTAATAAAATGTCTGTCGCTCTGTCGAAAGTTATAAAATGTCTGTCTGTCTGTCGAATGTAATAAAAACTGTCGAATTTTAAAAGTATTCTTAAAGTAAATAAGATGCTAAATTCTATTATTTTTATTCCTATTATTTGAAGTCATAATATATAAAAAAAGTGTTCTGTTTATGTATATTAGTATAGGAGAAAAGAAACTTATTCATTAAAAGCCATGCACTTCTGATTTTTCTCCAAAACTTGGCTTGGCATGAATAATATTTGCATAATCGCCAAAGAAAAATAAAATAAAATTACTCTTCCTAACCAGATTTCCGCAACTTCAGTGAACAGCGAATAACAAATTCCGCTCTGTTTCTTTATTTCAAACAGTGATCTAGATATAAAAATAAAGTCATATTGGAGTTTAAATGTTGTCTTTTTCTTTATACTTCTTCGGTGCGAATGTTTTTCAAAAAAGAAATTCAAGCTTCAACTTTCAATGCGGTCGGAAGATACTCTATTAAGTTTTAGGATTTAGTAATATTATTTCGATATCGTTTCTTAATCATGGTTACAAATTAATAGAATTATATCGAAATAATTCAAATTTCGAGAGATTTCTATTAAATGGGACACAAATGTACGATTTTTTAACTTAATATTTTTTTAAATAAAAATAACTAATTTTTTCAATAAAGGTTTTACTGAGATACCCTCTTTCATGATTAAAAAAATTATTAGGATTATCAACACTAAATTATTGATAAAAATCTCTTGTATCAGCAGCTACATAATAAATGAGAAATTAATATATACTAATAATAAAGAGGAATGTTTCTGTGTGTTTAAGTTTTCTACAATATATACCATTATACCTAGAGCTACTATGGTTACACTGAACTTTGAAAGGTGAGTATGTATGCTTTAGAATATTCTTTTTAATTTTCAATTAGATTTTAAACTAATTATAAATCGATTGAAATGTTAGCATTGTTTTTAAGGAATAAGTCCCAAAATTATTATTGTACTCATGTACTTTATTTTATTGCAAAATTTATTTTTAAGTCATATTAACATTTTAATGATACCAATTGAATTGCAGTGCAAATTTTTCTGAATTTTGACAATTTTCAATACAAAATTCCATAATGCGATTAAATAAATGCTCCGCCAAAAATTGAATCACATTATTTTTTTCTAGCATTGAAAATATGTAAGAATTGCTTTGTTTGATAAAGTTTGTGTAATTTACGTGAGAATGAAAAAGTGAAGGGAAGTAGAAGGGCGGGGATGAACAGAATATCAAGATTGTCCAATCTGGATTCCGGTCTTTAAAAACTGGCACAGGCAACAAATATAAATTAGCTAATGTCTACCCACTTGGTTTAATAAAATTTAATATGAAATACAAGCGGAAAGATATTCTGCTTAAAATCGAAATAATGCTCTGAATATTCCTCTCAAATACCATAAACAAGGGCAACTGTGATAGATTTTCAAGAACGAAGTTTATCAAAAATTATTTAAAATAAGAAGTAAATAATTTTAGATTCGCCAATCACATACCCATTAAACAAGAAATATAGACATTAATAATGCAATAAAATAAAAAAGATAACAATTAAAATTTTAGTTAAAAATTGAAGGTTTCTTTTTCAATTCTCTTAATTTTTTCAATAAAAAATGTAGTTCATCATAACAGTATCATTTTTGTTCTAATTGGTAGTTGATTTGTATTTTATATTTTATTCGTTGTTATTTATTATGTGGTCTTTACTTTATGTAATAATAACTCAGTATTGTTGATGTACGTCATAAATAATGTGCATAAATCAGTAAATCACTTAATTGTAAGAATATTTGTTACAAATGGGTTTACTATAAAACATGAAAATAGAAATTCCTTATTTGTACTCTGGACGATGCACAGTAAAAAGTTTATTCTGGTCACGTTCATCAGTGTTTTTGTAAATTTTACAGTCTCTTGTATTCGAATACTTAAATAAGTTGGGGCGAAATTTGGTTTTACGCTCTGGTCGATGTAGATCAAAATTTGGAAAATCAGTTATCAAGAGTGATATAATTTCAATAATAATATGACGTCATTTAATTTGACTCTTCTTTGAAGTTTCAAACGCACAGTAAATAGAGCAAGTCACATTCTATTAAGATAATACAGCTTTGATATCTGAACAAATTTGTCACTAAAAATATTTCTTCAGGAATCATGAAAAATAAGATATGCGTAGAAAATTTAATTGAAAAAATAACGGCTAGGATTTTAAGTTTTCTTTTCTGATTGAACTTAGTTGATTTTCTTTAAATTTTATTTTTTCATAGTTAAAATTTTAAAAAATAAAATAAAAAACTGAGCAGAATATTTGTTGTAACTTTTTTTAGGTTTAAAGTGATATAAACACGATTTTAATGCGTTAAGGTGAAAAAAAAATACTAAAAATTGAATGTTTTGAAAATTTTCCAATTAAAATTTAGAAATCACCTTTTTAGAGAGTGTTTTCTACTAAAGAATGAACTAAGTTCGAATTATCATATCTCTACTTGTATCCAATTATTTATCTGAAGAAGTTCCAAAACATTGGATGAAATTCGAGATCAAGTTATTTTATGATGGAAATATAAATTTCTAAGAAAGTGTTTGGCATGGATTAGAAAAAAAAACGAAAAATGAAAATTTCAAATAAAAGTTATTTTTTTAATCTGTATATTTTATTAAATAATTTATACTAAATAATCAAAATCTATTCTCTATTTAAACTGGATATTCCTTAGATAAATATTTGGGGATTATGCAAATATATTAAGATTTGCTATATTCGCAGATGAACTACTTTTTGGCACGAAATAAAATAAACAAGAACTCCGTCGGATAAAATTATAATTACAACTAATCATGGTACAATTTTTACTGGGTCCTTAAATCGCAGAAAAATGGATGAAATTACAATAAGAAATAAAAAAAAAACTATTACAACGCATACAGCGTAAATAAAAGAGAATAATAATTTCTTATTTTTAAATAATTTCTGAATGTGCAAAACCCTTTTTAGTAAATATAATTCACAAAATCTTTTAGTTTTACATTAAAACAAGACTTTCAATTGTACCAAACGATTTTCAAATCTTATTTCCTTTCCGAAAAAGACTACTGACAATTTTTAAAAACAACTGAAAGACGAATTAACCTTAGTTAGTTAGAGATGTTTTATAAATTACTCAGCCGCCTTTGGCGACCAGCCGGTTCACCAGTATTACCGCTCGTTATAATTTTCAATTAAATATTTTAAGTAACTGGTCTCTTAATAGATTCTCAAACAAAACATTTTTAATCTCGAAATTTTGATAGTCATACCAAACTTATACTGTTGTTTAGATCGTTTCGTTCAATTTACTATATATATATATATATATTGCTAATTTGTTGCCATTTCCAGTAAAATTTCAACTTTAATTTAAAATGGAAATGATGAAATTGCAATTAATATAAAGACATTTTTTAATAAAACCAAGCGTTTTATTTTATTTATCATCTTTATTGTTGTTTATTTATTATTATTATTATTGAATATGAGTATTGCAAACAGAATCTCTCGGTATTTAAGTCTTATGTAAACTACAAAATATTTTTCATAATTTATGTAATATCTCAAAGAATAATTCAACAAAAATTTCTCAGATTCAGCGTAAAATTAAGTTTAGTTTTGCTTTCAAAGGATTGAAATGAAATGAATAATAATATTTTGTTCCGGCCTATAAATATATTTCAAAAATTATAAAGTCTAAATTTAATGCAGTAAGGTATATTCTGAGAAATATTCTGGACACACCAAATTTTAAATAAATGAATGAATGTTTCTATTTTCCATGATCAACTAAGACTTATTTATGAAGTTTTGAATGTTTAAAATTAAAAAAAAGTCAACTTTTTCATAATTTTAAGCCAATTAATCTTGAGAAACCTGCGCGCTGATTGGCGTATTTTCTTTGAAACGATCGATGGAAAATCTAAAATTATCCTTTTTTATTGAATAGTGATATTCAAATTTTCATAAATCAGTCAGTTTAAGTGATTGATTTAGTTGATTGGAAATTAACTCTTTTTATTTAAAATATTAATGTTTCAAGAATATTTTGTTATTCGTGATTTCCACAGCAGAAGCTTTATGTAAAATCAAAAATTAGTTATTTTTTAGAGCATTTATTGAATCAAACTTCATAAAATATAATCATTTTCCATTTAGACCATTTTAGCAGATCTGTGTTTTACTAAAGGTTTGCAAATTATCTGTGTGGCCCTGATTTGAATGGATATCCTGTTCATATTAAACAAAACTTGCCTTAAAATAAAACTGATTTATTGGATTAATAATGTAGAGAGTGTAAAAGATCATAAAATAATTATTCTTGAATTTATTTTTTAGAAAAAATAATATTCCATATTTGTTTCATTTCCTACAGACACGTGCCGAAAATTATATTTTTGCATATTTCATTTCCAAAACGATTTAATTCATTTTTAATTGGAGCTTTAATCAATGTGATGGCAACACTTTGAAAAAAGCTAATTTTTTCCCATGAATGCGACACGTGTTCGTGCAGCTTAAATTTTGTTTTTATTTTATACGAAAAAAATTGTTGAAAAATATAGTTAAAATATTTATTTAAAAATTCATTAAAAATAGAAATTTAATTTTAAGGTTAAAACATTGGTATCATTTAAAAGATACATTTTTGATCTTTAACTTCATGTAAAAATCTTTTTTGTGCAGTAATATTGTCAGAAGTCATAGCAGAAACAAGCCAAAATTTCGCTTAATTTTTAAATAAATAAAATTCTAATAAAAAATTCGAAAAAATAACCCCCAGGTGCACATTCCCGGCCTCCAAGGTATACACGTGCCAAATTTGGTAGCTGTAGGTTGAATGGTCTGGCCTGTAGAGCCCCAACAAACACACACACACACACATTGAGCTTGATTATAAGTACTATCCGCCTTTGGCGACCAGTGGGTTCGCCAGCATTACCGCTTGCTACAATTTTCATTATAAGTATAGATAATACAAAAATTAAACTTTGCGAGTTTCAACTGTGAAGAAAGTAAAGTAATATTTAAAAATATTTTTTTTCAAAGAGAAAATCACAAATTATTTTTTTTGTATAGACACAGTGTAAATAAAAATGAATTTAAATAAATATTCCAATGTTTTCCTTACTATTTCCCTTTTGCTTCATAATATTTCCAAATGAAATATCAAGAAAATTTATTCAGTTGCTTTGATTACTATTGATTATCAAATGTATAAGAATTTCATCTACATTTAAATTGATAACAGTATTCATAATTTATCAATTCGCGATGGTTTATAAATTTTTATTCACCTTAAAGGTGATAGCGCATTTGGAATACTTAAACACTGAATATTTTTCTTCATATTTCATTTTTCTTATATTCAAGTTTCATATAATTAGAATTTTAAAATACAAACTTTAAAAATTACTCAAACTAAAGTATAAGGACAATAAAGTTGTTCTAGTCCAATCACTTTCAGATTGAAAGGCAATGATTTTTTTTATTTTTTATTTTTGATTTTGTAGAAATTATAATTTATTGATGAATAAAATAGAATTTATATAAAATAAGAGAAAAATAAAACTTTTATTCAAATTTTAGTTGTACGAGAAAATAAAATGCTTTACGATATCAACACGTTCTTAGAAGAAATATGTATAGGTATTTTTTTATTAAAAGCATGATATAAAATAAAAGTACATATACAGTGGCTCAAAAATTTCAGAGCACACCTTACTTTTACTTGATAAATCCGAATTTCAATATAAATAACACATTACCGGGAAGTGCAAACATGTTTTTATTTTTACACATAACAAATGGTTTAATTTAGAGTAAAACTAAAGAAAAATAAACGAAAAACTTCTAAATTGAAAAATTTCAGAAGCCTTTTAAATAAACAAACGCAGAATTTTACCTCAAAAAATTGAGAATACACCAATGAAATTTTTGCAATATCACGCATAGAAACAAAGTGTCACTATTAAGTTGCATGTCTTTTGGCTCTTAAAATGGCCTCTGAACGTCATGGTACCGATTCGCCCCATTTTTGATGGTATCTGAAGATATTTTACCCCATTCTTCTTGCAACACTTGTTTTAATTGGGTTTTGTTTCTAATTTTGTGTTTTTGAACCACTGCTACGATTGTGGTCCACAGATATTCAATGGTATTGATGTCGGTGTACTGTGGTGGTGTGTGTAACTGCTGTTTACAATGAAAAAGACACCATATTCTGACGTTACGTGCATTCTGTTCGGGTTCATTACTCTGCTGGAAAATGGAATTTCCATTTCAACCCAAATTTTTAACATTTTCCTTTAGATTGCTGCGACTATATGGTTCATCCAACTTGTTGCAGAAACTTTTCAAATCATAGGCAGAAGCGTAGGTGCTGAAACTGTGCGAAATTCCGATTAGACAAGCTGGATCTAACAGTCGCATTGTTATAGAGAAATCGTTCACCAGCTTGCAAATTCAGAAAAAGCATTGGAAATATGCAAAAACTCATCATTTGAAGACCAATAACTTTTGGAAGGAAGTTATATTTAATAATGAGAGAAAACTCAACATTTTTGGCAGTGACAGCCATCGTACTTTATAGAGAAAGCCTAATACTACTTTGGATCCAAAAAATTTATGTCTTACAGTTAAACATGATGGTGACTCCGTCATGATTTGAGGTTGGATGTCTTCATTCGGAGTAGGAAATTTAATTTTTATAGATGGCATTATAAATGATATGGTTTTCTTGGATATACTTCGCAGCAATCTAAAGGAAAATGCTAAAAATTAAGGTTAAGATGGAAATTCCATTTTCCAGTAGGACAACGACCCCAATCAGAATACACGTAACTTCAAAATATGGTGTCTGTTTTCATTGTAAACAGCAGATACACACACCTCCACAGTACCCCGACATCAATACTATTGAATTTCTGTGGACCACATTCGACGCAATGGTCCAAAAACACAAAGTTAGAAGCAATACACATTTAAAACAAATGTTGCAAGAAGAATGGAGTAAAATATCGTCAGATACCACCAAAAATGTGTCGAATCGGTACCATGACGTTAAGAGGACATTATAAAAGCCAAAAAACATGCAAATAAATACTGGCACATTCTTTCTATACGAAATAATACAAGAATTTCATTGGTGTATTCTCAATTTTTTAAGGCAAAATTCTGCGTATGTTTATTTAAAATGCTTCTGAAACTTTTCAACTTAGAAGTTTTCCGTTTATTTTTCTTTAGTTTTACTCTAAATCAAACCATTTGTTATGTGTAAAAATAAAAATATGTTTGCACTTCCCAGTAATGTGTTATTTATATTGAAAGTCGGATTTATCAAGTAAAAGTAAGGCGCACTCTCAATTTTTTGAGCCACTGTAAATATTTTTAATTTTCGTTTGGTTAAATAATAAATATTACAATAGATCCTTAACTATGCAGAAATCATCTTTGAAACTATTTCGTAAATATAGTAAAGTGCAAAATTTATAAGGAATACTTATTAGAAACGCAGCATTATAATACAGTCAATTCTTTTTCACTTCATGCGCATTAAATGACTTGCCTCAACTTCGGATTCGGTTGCCAACCTGAAAATGGAAAAGAAAAATCTGGAAGTGCAGACTGCGAAATAAAGCATTCAATTTAAACTTAAATGACATTCGCTACTTTTTTTATCATAATTGAAATCACATGAGAACCAACATCTTTATTTATTCAACATTGACATTTATCTTTACCATAAAAAAAATGAATAAAATACTCAGGAAGATTTTACAAGAAAATTACTTTATATGATTAACAAAAATCAATTAAATTATCAAAAAGCATTGAATGCATATAGCAGTTAAAATTGGATATACTAATTTCCTTTATAAAATCTTTATTTATTTCATTGAAGTTTCTTAAACAATGATACCTCTATTCTTTTCGAAAAACGTTACTTAACATGGTAATAAGTTAATAGTGTTTACAAAATTCAGAGTATTTCCAATTTGTCGGCTGTCTTAAACCATTCAAACAATCCGTCAGATTCGAAACAAATACATAATAGTTGATGATTTAACAGCATCATTTTTATTTAAATTTAATTTAAGTATATATGTAAAAATATTTGCCAGATACCTTACAGAAAGAGTTTAGATTCCAAGGCAAAATCATTCATACTATTTGTGTTAACTTAAAAATTGTTACATTTTAATTTGAATATTGAACAAGAAACCCCAGGTTTTTATCAGATCATTGCATCTATTCGGAATATTTTCTAGCTTATTTGCATATTCCATAAACAAAAAAGTCGGGAAATTGAAATGGTAGCTACAATATCTGAAGTAAAAGCTGATTTAATTTAAAGTCCATTAATACATGAGTTTCCATACAGAAAATAGCGTTACATTAGCCCACGACACTACAAAGTATCTCTTTTCACCGTGAATGCGTGAAGTTATTTCATACAATGGGTAATTTAACTCACATTTATAGTTGGGACCTTCCCTTAGAATGGGCTCATACATGTTTTCCTTTCATTTTTATTGCAGTTATTAGAACAAGAGATCATCTGGAAACCACATGCTTCTTTGATAGACTTTATTACATAGAAACATAATTTTGATTTATATTCTATTCCACGGAATCCAATTCTGCCTTTCTTAATGCAATTCTTGGTTTGGTGTGGTGCTTGTTTAGTTTGGTGTAGTTTTTGGTTCGTAAGGTGTAATGCATGGTTGGTATGGTGTAGTGCATGGTTTGTATGGTGTAGTACATGGTTGGTATAGTGTAGAACTTGGTTGGTATGGTGTAGTTCTTGGTGGGTTTGGTGTAGTTCCTGGTTGGTTTGGTATAATACTTGTTGTAGTGTTTGGTTAGTTAATTTGGTGTGGTGTTTGTTTGATTTGTTGTAGTACTTGGGTAGTTTGGTGTAGTGCTTGGTTGGTTTGATGTAATTCCTGGTTGGATTGATGTAGTGCTTGGTTGGTTTGGTGCAGTTCTT
>JAPMOR010107708.1:4665-21325 GCA_026543865.1 Argiope aurantia | reverse complement strand
CAGTTCTTCATATGTTTCGTGTAACGCTTGGTTGGTGTGATGTAGGTTACGCTTGCAGTTTGACGGGGGAATAAGGAGTGGGAAGGAGCCCTGCTCTCACTCATTCTTGTAGTGCAAATTGTTAGAGAGTATGGTAATGCCACCACAAATAAAATTTTCCCTAATTCTAACTAGTGTTAACTGAACTTATAGAAGGATATTTTGTTCAATTTAATTTTTCTTTCTTATCGGCGATATATAAACATAAATGCATTGATTAGAAAAAGGAATAAAATAATTAAAAAATTTTTATAACGATATCTTTTGTAAGTATGTTAAAAAAATTTCATTTTTATTTTAATTATTTCCGGGTTTTTAGTCTTATTTGAAACTTCTTCACTAAAGCACGGAATAACAATTTAATTCTTGAAACAAATCAATTGATTACAAAAATCCTAATTTACAATAAAAAAACAAGTCATATTAAATAAAATTATGTAATAAGAATTGATATAGATTTTAAGTTTAATATTTGTCTTGTATAAAATATATGATGTTCCTTCATTGATACTATGATGTACAATTACGTTTTAGAATTAAAAATTTATATACTACGATAAAAGCATTTGATATCGTTCATAAAACGTCCCTAATTTTAATTATTTTTCAACGAATAAAAGTTAGAAGTTTAAAAAAATTCTAATAATAAAAAGGTCAAAGAATTATTTCTAAAAAAGCTTCGAGATATAACTTTCTTCCTCCAGAATAGAATTTGAGGTTTCATTTTTCTTGTCCCTTGATACTTGAATTTCTGTTCGTCTTCATTGAGTTAGTCTAGCAGTAGATAGTCTTACTGTAGATAATAAATTGTCTTCGCTTTATTTTAAAAGCTTTGTATCCACACAAAAGCATATCATTATTTTAATTAATGAATGCTTGCTTTGTGCTTCTGAAGTTCACTATTTAGAGAAAATTAACGAAAAGCACTGGCAAAAACCGTATTTGCAATGATTCCTCCACTTCAATAATATTTAGATAATAAGCTTTTGTAATAAGTTTAAACTTTTTTAGTGGGGGGAGGGAGGTCCCTACTATCAAAAGCTGTATTTTTTTTCTTAGGAGCTTAAGAAATATTTTATTATATATATCTTTTATTTCTATGTGTTGCAGACTTTTTTAAATTTTATTTATTTTATTCAAACTATCAGAAAGTTCAGCATGATAAATATTTGAATGTAGGAAAATTTGAACTTTCTTTCGCCGAAATAAAATTTCACGTTGTTGTGTTTCGTCAATAGTTAGGAGACAGAATTTACGCCACCAGTGTGTCCTGAGATTTCAAAAATAAAAAAAAGTGATTGAAAAAAAGATTGTATCAATTACTTAGTAAAGAAGCTTAGGTATGTAAAATTTCTGTTGGACCTTCGATTTCAGACAAAAATTCGAATTATTTCATTGAAAGTAAGAGCATCTGATGATGACCTTGCATTTATCAATCCGCACACAATGACAGATTTGACACGTTTTATAAGCTACAGAATTTTTATATTTATAAGGTTAATTAAATCATTAGAAATAAAGTCAAAGGATAAAATCATTTGGATATTTTATATCTGATATTTTTTATAGTTTTGTAAAAATTGAAAAACATGTTTCATCTAATTATGATGTTAAATAAATTACTTAGTCAAGGAATAAAAACATAGAATTTCTCAAAGAATGCATTTTAATTAATTAAGGTTGACTTTTTATTTACCGTCAATAGACGCATTCTCAAATTATATTATACAACAAATATAATAAAGTTCAAAGAGGTATTGTGATAATATGCATGGATTTGTCAAGGAATTTGAGTACTTATTAGCTTAAAAATGATAATTAATCCATTGCATTGTATAGCACAATATACAATGCTCAGTGCATTTTTTAATTTAATGCCTTATGACACAGAAATAGTATTTAAAGGTAAATAGCACTTCAATTTGGATATGATTTAATAAAAGTATGGCAATTAAGGTTTTAAAAATGTTAAATATCTTTTTAAAAATTTAGTTGACAAAATTTACTTCCAATTTTGAGACAATTCCCAAAATGTCACAGTCACGTGATAAATAAATTTTCAATTCAGTCTGAAATTTAGCTGCAATTTGCTTTAATGCATTGTTAAAATGTAACATTCGTTTACTTGATGTCAGAAGTTTAGTAAATTCCAAAATCGAAATGTCTCGATAAATCTACCTCTTTTCAGCAAGAATGTTCATCTGTAAAATGTCATTATTCTCTTACTTTATTCGAGAGAAAAATGCATTTTAATACTGGAATCATTTTCCAAGATAGCATCTGCATTTGTATTAAAAAGCGCCAAGTAGGTAAACACATGCGCTTTACAGAACAAATATTTTTTTTTTAATGAGAACTGATTTTTCGTACATAGTAAACAGTTCTGAATAATCTGTGTTTTCTCGTAAATATTTGTACAGACAGATTTCAGATTCTCTTCTTCAACGTTTGATTTGTTTTGCAATGATTTCAGTGAGAGCAATAGCTTGCGACTGAAAAATTTCTTTATATTATCATTCAAATAGTTCAAGGCGGAACAAAGGAATTATAGCAATCAGAATTGAAAGAAGTCTTACAAAATATTTGATTGTGAATTAAATATGATTAATGAATAATGCATATTTTAATGGAAGAAAATTAAGTTATTCATAAATTTTCAATTAATAGAATTATTCAACATATGAGATTTAAATAACAATTAATGTCCTTAGATTTTTAATAATTGCTTAATAAATATTCTTAATATTCGTGTAAGTGTACAGTACTTTGAGAAGAAATTACTTTTCACCTCCAGTCCCCATTATTAACTCATTTAATCATGGTTGTTCTTTTCCGAAAGAACTTTCATCAAAGCATTCATTAACTTTTTATTTGATATTTTCATTATTTTTTGAAGCACTTAACGAATGAAGTATATTTTGAAGGCTTAAAAATATACTTCCTTCTTTAAGGGAATCCTGTTTTAAAGAGTTAAAGAATGTATTTATTTTATTTTTGTGTAATATATTATGATTCATTGATTCATTCATTGAATATTATACATATTCAAAATATGTACCATATTTTTGAAGTGAACCAGTCAATATATGATAGATATTATTTTGCGTTTGTTTATTCCACCTTGAGTACGATGATGGAAAATTAGAAAGTGAATAAATAGATTCGTATTCTTTTCTGAAATAGGTAGATGAAGAACTAAAAAACCATCCATTGCCTGCATGAAGGGACATAATTTTTCAGAAAGTTTTTGATCCTAGAGGAGTGCAATTATAAGGCAGTATAAGGAATCTATGGCCGATTGGAAAATCAGAGACATTATATTTTTAATAGTGGCTGGATAAAGCGGATTTGATGTTTTTTTATGCTTACATTATTTTTAAAATTTATTTTTCTATTTGTTTGGGGTTTTATCAAAATATATATTGTTTCTTTCTCGTATAAGAATTTCTAGAAAAATAATTATCAATAAGTTAATTTAACAAGAATTTTCTTAAATATCAGAATTGCGATTAACTTTCAAAGTGTTTTATATATAAAAAAAAGCCGTGCATTTAATCTTAGGTAAATTAAATGTTAAACATATTAATTTTTTTCTATTTACTAAGTTAAAATAGCTTATTTTAAAAATCTGAAAGGTAATAAGAGAAATACAAAGTTCAATTAAAAGTGTTGCTTTTGTATACTTTAACTCGAGTTATTTCATGTTTGCCGAAAAAGGATTTTGTAATTTATTTAAAATTCCCTTCTTTTATCATGGAGTTTTTTTTACTTTATGTTCTTACGTATTCTTGATAAAAATGTACAATTTTGAGTCTTTGTAATTTAGTTTCTAAATTAATTTAATTAATTCCTTCCTTTACTTATGGTGTTATCTGTTTATGAATTAAAGAGAACATTGTTTTAAAGATTCCATTTTTGTTACACTAATGAATTATTAATATAAACCTAAGGAGAAGACAATAATTAAAATAAAATAAAGTTCATAACACACTCAAAACCGTCCTAGCAATCTGGATCTCATGAGAAATCCTCATCAGATTTTTATTATCTTTTATTGTAATCATTTTAATAAATAATTTGATTTTAAAACACAATTTTGCATTTAATATACTATTTATCAATCTTAATGCATATAAGTATTTCTTTTCTTCCTTCAACTAATATTCTTTCTACTTTATATACTGTTGTTTGGTTTGAATTTTCTTTATAAATGCGTTTTTACAAAAGGAAGTATTTTTTAATTTAGTATTTTCATATAATGTTCATTTTTTCTGACGTTTCCTTTTTCATATTTTGTTATTTTTAATATTTTAACTATAGACAAGAAAATTTTTAACCGCCGCATTTGCAATCCGCCTTCGATTGCAATCTTTGCAGTCTCAATCGATTCAAACCGGTCACTAACCGAAATGACTTTCCGTTAGGGTACCGATATCACTTTTCCAATTTTTAGCACTCATTGTCCGGAATAATTGAGCACTATTTTTGCTAAAAGAATCATTTTTTTTGTCCAATACTGCTACTGTGACTATTTTTTTTTGTTTGTTTGTTCAGTGAAGCTCAGGAACTAGAGCTCAAATAAATTTATATTTTGAATAAAATAAATTAATGGTTTATTCGTCGGATGAGTTCAAATTTAGTTTTGTTAATTGGCGCAAAATAAAAAAATAACATTACTAAATTGTGTGAAACAACATGGATTCTTCTTCATACTACGTAAGAAGGATTTAATCATTTCAAACAAAAATTCTAAATTTTCGCACGACCAAAAAAACAGTTATGAATTTTTCCTAAAGTTATATGATGATATATAACGATATAATTCGATTTAATATCGCATATATCGATTTCTTTCACATTTCGAGATGGACAGAGTGTGTTTTAAGCTCTTTAACTCATCGGAAATCGATTCCATCTCAAAATTAAACAATATCCTATCAGCGTATCGATATTACTTTTCCGATTTCTAAAGCTCATTGCCCAAATTCATTGAACCATGATTGTGAAGATAAAAGAATTTTATGCTCCATTACTACTATAGCCATAGGATTTTTTTTTCCTTAAGAGGAATTTTGGAAATCCCAGTTAGTGAGTTCCAATTCGGATCTCAGAAAAAGGATGTTGCATGTGATAATAAAGGGATTTCAGAATTTGAATAAGAATTCAAATAAAATGAGTTGATATAGAATATCAACAACTTCAGAAAGCGAAATTATTTGATTTTCCTAAAACCTTCCAGAGGAATATTTTTATTATAGATTTTTGTAAGTTTTTCATGATTTGCCTGAAGTTTTTTTATATTTTTATGGAAAATCATTTGAATATTCTTCTTTTATTTTCAAATGATAACTATGCGTACATATATTTCTGAAATACAGTTTCTGCAAAATGCTTTGTTTTTGTAACTGAACTGTATTTTATGCAAATTAAAACATTCTATTGTGAGGAAGTGAATAGTGTTTATAAAAATATAGAATGGATTTACTATTGCTAATCAAAATCAATTTTTCATCTATAACTGTAAAACATTCACCTATTGTTTATTTGACATAAGCAGCATTTATAAAAAATCAGTTTGATGTTCTGTTAATCACGATTAGATTATATTGAACTGGGCTAATGCTGAAAAATATTGACTCAATTAAATTAACTCATGATATAAATTATAGAATTTAAAATTTGTAATGTCGTAATATTACACCGTATGCTCTAATGACTAATAATTTTGTCGCCAGCGAAAAATCAAATTTTGAGTAAATTAGTTAAACATAGTTTTAATCCAATATGTCTAATAAAGTACCTTCAGCAGAATTAAAAGGATTATCGGCAAAGTTTGAAAAATTTCCCCAAATTATGGGTTTCAGCTTTCGAAGATTTAATGTGGAATTCTGTATTAATTGTAATAATTGCATTACTATGGTTGTAATGTAACGAAATGCATTTCTTCTTTAAATTCGAATCTGAACTTCCACGAGTATCTATCATAATATCTCAAAATTATCAATAATGTCGAAAAAAATTACGTACAAAAAAAAATTGTGTCGTTTTTTGTATTATTATTAATACTTAGAAAATTCAAGATGTCTCACATTGCTGAGTTGTGAAAATTTGAAATAGAGTTACTTTTTAGATTTTGTCTTCAACTTTTAAAAAATATATTTATCATATCTTTCCGAAAATGTCATTGTTTAAGATGATACTTTAATTTTACCAATGATTTGCAATAATCTAATCAAATGGTCCTCAAAGAAATGTTTCTCCTATATAAAACATAATTCAATATTCAAAAGATGTGCTATTAATGCCTTATTTATTTATTTTCAAAAATATAGACATGGTAAGGGGAAGATTCCTTCAATTTTTTTTTAAATTCTTAAAAAATTCTTTCTTTTCCTTTTAAATCTTCAAAATTCTACTTAGATTACTCATCTAATTAGCATGTGCATTAGCACGTTAAGTGACTATACTGAATTATAGAGAAAGGTTTCCGGACCCGTAGAGGCTAAACAATGAAGTTACAAGATATAACTCGTAAAATGAAGGGAATTGGCCAAAAGGTCTATTCACAAAAATGCATTCTAAATCGTGTGAAAAACACATGGAAAAGTTCCATAAAATTATCTGTAAAATTTTCAAATATATTTGAAATTAAAGTTTTGAGCTTTCCGCATCAAAAATAGCCCGTTGAAAAACTATAAAATATATTCTCCTGTATTTCCCCTCCTCCCTCGAGAATGTATCGCATGGCTTCGATAGATTAAGAAGCAAACGGGATTTTTCTATCTTATGAAGGCAGAATTTTATGCATTTTTTCCTACGGATTATTAATAGTAACTTGCCAAATGATAGAAGAATTAAGACTCCTAAAATGGATCTCCTCTAGGTTAGTGAAAAAAATCTTTGATCTCATTCAGAAAACAATGAATTAAAAAAACAATATTTTCAACCGTCTGAGGTAACATTAAACAGAATTTCAATAATTACTTTTAAAAATATTATAGATAGAAGAATAAATATGTTAAATGTAGGAAGTTTAGTCAGAATTCTAAAAATGTTTTGAAAAAAATCTTATTTTAATAAATTTTACAAAATTTACTAAATCATATAAGATATGAAATTAACTTTTTGTGGAACGTTACTTAATTGTTTTTCCTTCTCGACGGTGCCCATATTTTTACTCTAGAATCCTTAGAAATCATACAACTGATAAATATATAGTGTGATAATATGTATAAAAAAACTGTCTCAATATATAAGACCGTAAATATTTTGCCGTTCACAGGAACGAAATAAAATTTTGGTGCAAGGTATGATGAGGTATGAGCTCAAGAATTATATCAAAAACAACAGTTAAATTCTTAAAGTACGATATAGTGAAAAAAATTTCAAAATTTTCAAAGGGAACATCAACTACTTTTATTGGAATGTGTTATCTTTAGCAAAAGACAATAAATAGCGTTGAAATGATATATTTAGCACAAAAATCATCAGTGCTATGAAAGGATGAAAGAAAAAGAATGAGATTAAGAAGAAAAGAGAACAGAGATGTGGAGTCCAGCAAATTTCTTTTGGCGTAACACCTGATTTGGTTCTAGGCACCATCTGCTTCACCCCAAGTTTCCTCGTGGTTGAAGTAGATCAATTAGAAAATTTGTGAGGCACAATAAAATG
Source organism: Argiope aurantia (assembly GCA_026543865.1). Lineage (NCBI taxonomy): Eukaryota > Metazoa > Arthropoda > Arachnida > Araneae > Araneidae > Argiope > Argiope aurantia. The sequence continues at coordinate 13,615 of JAPMOR010107708.1, read as the reverse complement.
TATTTTTTCTGTTTTAATTACTTTTTTTCCCTTTTCTTCTTAACACTTAACTCAGGACGTGCGGTCTGTGAGACCGCTAGCGATGGATATTCAGTCATCCATATTCTATTTTTAGCTCAATTGAATGGATTCACCCTGCAGCTTCCTGTTTTGTGAACTTCAATATGCGTGCACTTTTTAAACGGATTTCAGCGGATGCTTTTTAAAATAATTCAGTTATTTCTTTTTGCTCTGTCTCTAAGACCGCACCTTCCTGTTAGTGTCCCAGTGATGAACAAGGCTTAGAGGTTGGTGCTAAAACTTGGGCCCCAAAATATCATCCGATTTACTGATCCTATAATGAAGCAGTGCTCCAGACACTTTTAAATGAAGCAGAAAGTGATTTTAGTGCTAAGGATAATTGTGCAGAAGAGTTTTTTGTTGAAAGTTCGCATTCAACTGATTCTGATATGTATGTTCAAACATAATTAGTTTTTCTAGGGATAATGTATTCAAAAAATTATAAATATATTAATATACAAAGAGATATATTTTAAGACTTTATAGGTTGATTTTTATACTAGTTCTTAACCTGTATATTTAAAATGCCAAAGAAAACTGTGCAATGAAAGTTACATAAGTCGATAAAAAAAGCGCCAATTTTACCTGTTGTAATTTTTATTTTTTATTTTTCATATAATTGTTGAATTTCACATTATATTATCTTCTATATACCTTTAAATACTTTTAAAATAAATATGATTTAAAAAGAAAAAAGTAATAGGTTTTTTCAAGAATATTATTTATCGTAACATGTAATTTGAGAAGAAAATGTATGTTCCAACGCATTTACTTTTTTCAATGATAATTTATTTCGAAAAATTTCTAAAACATATCTAAATATCAAGAAAATATATTGGCAGTTTTTCATACTAATACATTCATTTGAAAATTTAATTTGAGTGTAAATGAAATGCAGTCTCGTAGGCCTCACCTCTACAGTTAAGTCCTAAAATCTCACCTCCCCAGTTAAGGGTTAATCTGTCTGGCGCTAGTGATTTTTGTGCTATAGGTACCGTTCTAATACTATTTATAGTTTCTTGCTATGGAGAACACATTCCAATAAAAGAAGACTATGTTACCTTTGAAAATTTTGAAAATGTTTTCACTATGTCGTAACCGTAAGAGTTTAACTGTTGTTTTTCATATGATTCTTGATCTCATATCTCAACATACCAAAATGAGACAAAGTGAAAACAAAACGAAATTGAAATTCAGTTTTCATCTAATGTAACAAAACTGAAAACTCTGGAATAATTTCTGGAACAGTTTTATTCTGCCAAATTGAAACCACAAAGTTATAAAATCCTATTGGCAAAACTCAAATAATATCTTTCAGCTTCCACACAAGGGAATTCGAACTACATGCGTCTGTAATTTATCGTAGAACCATCAGTTTCCCTTGGTCTAACAAAGTTGATTTCTGTAACCCTCTCCCTCTCCGAAAACTCCGCTTCATAAGCCGGTTAAGAGGGATCAAATCAAATCCTTTTGGGAGTGGGTTACACAAACTCTGGTCGGATTAATGCAGATTTCAGTTTCCATGCTCGCTATTGTTTTTATTTTATAAATTTTAAAATGAACTTGAAAATCCTTCATTTATTCTGCAAAATTTTCATCGATCTTTGATGCAATTAGCGTGTTAGGATTTCTGGTTAATATCTACCAATGAATTATTTAATCGAATATTAAACATAATTTTTACTTCAAATTAATTTCTTATATAATGCATAAAGATTGTATATATAATAAAAAATGAAATAAAGAATTTTAATAAAATAAATTAATTCACAGATAATTTTTTTTTATTTAAATTAATTAGATTAATAAATTCTTTAAGCTTGTTCACTTCCAAAGTGTAGTTATTTCTCAGATTGATAGAACTTTCTTTTATGAATGATGTATTAATTTATTTTTTTTTAATTAAATACATAAAGATATTAATTATTATATAAATTATTCTCTTTTCATAATATTGAATAAACTTCTCCCAAAATTCTTGCAAATTGTTTTCGTTCACTAAGTGAGTGAGCTTTTTAGAAAGTCATTGTGAAATCAGATTTAAAAAAAAAATATTAAAATTAACAATCCGCTTTTAGATATTTTAAAATCTAAAGAAAATGTTATAATATTAATTCCATTTTGTAGAAAACAATTGAAATATATAAATAAAAAATAAGAAAAAAATGAAGACAAAAAACTTTGCTACACCGAACGTTGCGATCTGACACCAATTTTAGTGTTAGGTGTTTAGAGAGGGGTGACTGAAGCTGAAATACCGTTAATATCCGCTCTTAGAGTAAGAAAAATAGCTAAAAGATCCAAAATATTTGCTGACAGATAGTATTCTATTCTATTCTGAATCTATCCCCACGTGGTCTAGGAGAGTCCACGCTTAAGTGAGGACAATTTCATCAATATCTTCTGGTTGCAAAATTTGAATATAATTTTTATCCTAAAAATTCTGCATTGAACAACGCATAGGATAATTCTAACATGCAACAATTTGAAAAAAATCATATAATTTTTTTTTCTGAAAATTTTAGTTTATAAATGCAATGAAGAAAAAAAGATAGTGGCAGCTATAATTTTTCAAAATTTATTAAATTTTATATTAGTGTATTTTAAATATTTTAAAAAGCTAAATATCTAGCAGAAAAAAGAAACTTATATTGTAGCTAAAATTTACTAATTTTTTAAATATTTTTTTAAATATTTGTACAGATTGAAAGTTAGGGGAAAAAAACTAGGTCACTCAGCTTTTTACTTTATTTTAAACTTATTTTTAATCTTAATCAGTTATTAAATGGCACAAACAGATTTTCAACAGGTTTTAGTTTATGAGAATTCAGTTATAAAAGGAAAGAATTTAATTAAATATTTTTAAGCTAAGCATGTAATTATCATTTAAGCAAACGATTTTGTTTATTTTCATCATGTTGGAACAGTTTTTGACTCACGATTACATGATAAACGATTTTATTAAATATCTTTAAACTTCGAGAGTTAATTTTATTAATGCAAATTATATTTATTTTCGCCACATGTTTTCACAGTAAATTTTGTTTTATTACTTTGATAAAAATATTCTTCCTATTATATTGGTCATTTTATTCCTCTTGTTTTTATGATAAATACTTACTTATAAATGTTATTTCTATTTTCGGCTAATAGAATTTTTAATGAAATCATAATATTTTCTCAGTTATGGGAAGAGGAAGAAAGTTATGCGGAGAAAAATGAGATACGATTTTTAGTTTCAAAGAATGTGGTTTATTTTCAAGAGAAATTTGAAAACATTTCAAATGGTCAAGAAATATTACGAATAACTTCTTGGAAATATTCTACCTACTATTCCATATTTAAATTATCGGGCAGGAAATTGTCTTAATCTAATCGATGAGAAAGATACATAAATCGAGTAGTTCCTAATTTAATAATTTTAATGAAATAATTTCAACTAAACTTTTAATTTAACTAAATATGATATATACTTTTTCGTGCGCGTTTCTTACAGATTGGTAGCAACACTTTTGTTAATAACAATTAAAGATATAATATAATTTCATAAAGGAAAAATTAATTCGAAATATATTTATTCCTACTAAAGATGGAAACTTGATGTTGGTTTAGCTTTTTTAGATTTGTCAGACATTTCATACTATTTTTTTCATCGCTTGATCCTTCCTTCCTTTTTTTTTTCTTTTTGTAGTCTTTTAAGAAATTGATTGATATACGACTGGAATCGGTTTGAACTTCTTTCTTTACCTAGAAATGGTGAAAAACAGTTGGATGCAATTTGTTAGGAGAAGCTAAACTGACGTAATAAAGTTGCTCACTTCTATTTCCTCAGAGTTAAAATAAAAAAAAAGTTCTGGTGATGATTGATTGAAGATCAACTATTTCATGATATATAAATGATTGGATAGTAAAAATTCAATCAAAAAGTTTTAAAAATAATGTTTTGTGAATATATGCTACAGATTTTCTTTTAATTTGATTGCTTTCTATGCACTTTTATAAATGTTTTTTGTTCATTTCTAATTTAAAATCTTGATATTTATTTTCAATTTAGTTTTAAAAATAAATTTCTGCGAATATCATTTAGATATATATTTTTTTAAATTTGATTACTTTCTATTCGTTTCTACAGAAAAAAAAATTGTTGATTTCTTTCTAATTTTAAATCTTAAGATCTGTGGTTCCTAAAATTCTTTAATAGATGGTGCTCCTGATGCCCAATCAAAAATGTATTTTACTAGCTATGATCTATAAATGCTCTTCAATTAAAAAAAATAATGTTATTTAAGAATATACGGTACAGGATTCTAATCTTTTAGCACTTTTGTGTGTTTGAAGAAAATTCATTATGAAATTCCATCTTTTCGTACAGACATCTAAGCTTAACAGTTTCCTGATCATTTTAAAATTTTGACATAAAAGGAACTGTGAGAGATATTTCAACAGATATCACTGACACTTGTTGAAGAGATTGTTTGCAATTTGAGTAATCTGATGAAATTTTTCTTGAAAATGTGGAATATGAAAGCTAATGTGTAATGAATGTATAAATATACGTAGTTATTTAAATGCCATATTTATAATAAAAGAAATTTCGCGGTGTGGGATATTTATCTGTTAGATCCAATGTAAATTAATGTTCATCATTGTACATTTTTTCTATAGCATATTCGCAGAATGAATGACCATTTTATCGCATTACACAGTAGGGTCAATCCCTGGTCAATTATTCCGTGTCAGTTCTAAATGGTATTTATTCTGGTCTTCAAATGTCATAATATGATAGCTGCCATGATTTTTAGGACTAAATAATTCAATGTACTGCAATTTAGGGAACAAGAGCCAAATGTAACTGAGTATCAGCATATGATGCCACTTAATTTCTACTGTGGAAAAAATAAGAAGTCGTGTTAATGACGATTCCTGGTTAGCAGTCTCATTTTTCTTCCATTCTAGCATGATCTAATCTCCCCAAACATGAACTTATGCATTGCATTCACAAAACATTACGTTAGATTAAAGAATTTCAGAAACCGTGGGATTATATTACATAACTCTAAAAATATTTATATGTGTTTTTTTAATAAATTGCTAGCTAGTAATAAAACTCAAATATTGTTACAAAGCTGTGATGCTGCTTCCCAGCACAGTTGGTTCTATCACCGGAAAGACCGACTTACAATCATCTGTATTGGATGCTGCTGGATGCCGAGCCAGTGGTCCCAGAGCTTGGCGACTAACTTGACGACCATTTGGAGACTTGGCGACGGATGTGGCGAATGGATATTTGGATAATGCTGGAAACTTCGAGAATTTTATCGATCCTTCCATTAGGAACCGATATACGCCTGATTGGTCTAGTAGATTCTCGGCCCGCCTCCCAGGAACTATAAAAGGACGGCATCTCAAGCTGCTGGTTTTTGTAGTCGGAGTCGCTGACAAGTAACGAGTCTTCTAGAAAAAAGCTAAGAAACAGTGGAGTGCCAGCGTTGTGTGGAGCGAGTGCTGAACTGCTGTGTGCCGAGTCCTGTTAGCTGCTGTGGAGGCAGCGTCGTGTTGTATAGTAGCAGTTGTGCGAAGTACCGAGTCGGTAGCTAAAGCGAGAAATTCAGCCGTTTGGAGAGACCGTAGAGCGAAGCTCCGAGAAACCCTCTCCTGCTGCATTCTGTCTGGTCGCTTCGTGTGCTGTGGACGATCACTACCTGTGGGCTACTGTTTGTCTTAGTATACTGTCCTGTGTTCTTCTCGGATGTAAATATTTGTTGTCCGTGTACTCGTCGTTAATATTAATTAAATTTATTTTTTTCTTAAATTTTCCTGAAAATAAAATACTCAAATATTCTCAAATTGTTACTAACTAACTCAAATCACTTTTGACAAGGGATTCTAAATAAAATTAACATTATAATTTTATTTTTCAAATAAAAATTTTAAAAAATAAAAATAAAATGATTTTGTGTCTTAAGTTTATTGTTATTTCTCTTATAAATTGAGTTCAAAAGTTATAGGAACAGTGGCAATTTACATACATACATACATATGTGTATGCATGCATGCGTGCGTGTGTGTGTGCGTGCGTAAACGGAAAAAGACTATAAAAATTAAAGAAGAAAAGGAAAATGAGCTGACATTTTCCATCCAATAAAAGCTTACACTTGAATAATTCATATAAAAAATATTTTTTGATGTGAAATCATGAATGCAATAAAAAAATGCTAACATTGTGTTTCTAGTAATTTAATTTTCATATTAATGGTTATTTTCAACTTTCAATAGTTCATTAAACAATATACTTTTCTATTAAATTATTGAATTCAAATAATTACAAGACTTAAAGTTTACATATAAGATAAAATGAAATAGATATGGATCCAATTCACCTAAAATCCTTTGAAAATGCGTTATTCGCGAACAAACACAAAAGGGTAACACGAAAGGAAAATATCGTTTGCAGAAATCTTTTTCTGTGCGATTCTTTTATTTAATGAACTATGGCTTGAATTTATTTTTCAAAATTATCTCATCGGCCTACAGTGCGAGATACATTTTTGTCTTATTATCGAGGAAAAGAATTTCAATTAATCTCATCCGTGTAAAATGAGGCTCTAAGAATTTATAGGATATTCCAACTATTGAATTAAGGAATATCGATTTTAAACTTTCTAAATAAAGTTTTTACTATTGATTTTATCGCACATTTCATTAATGAAGTTCCAAAATTCAAATAAATGGAAGCAATATTCAGAATGTTAGATTCAAATTCAGATTTTCTGAACTAATTAACTAAAAGCATCATAAGCGTTCCTCCAAGATAAGGAAACATATATTCCCAGAACGTTGCCTCTTTATTCGCAGAAATAAAACTGGCTTAGGAATTAAATCAAGAAATGTGATTTGCCAATAAGATATTTTCTATTCAATAAGATAAAACAAATATTTATTTCTACTTTCTTCTGGTTTATTTGAGGCCCGCGGTGGCCTGGTGGTAAGGTCTCGGCTTCTGAACCGGAGGGTTTCAGGTTCGAGACTCGATTCCACCAAAGAACCGTCGTGTAAGGGGGTCTGTTGCACGTTAAATCCGTCCTGACCAAACGTCCTCCCGCTGGTGTGGTGTGGAGAGGGGGGTGCCAGCTCCTCGTCATCTGACGGTGGTTCAAAATTACGAGGTCCATCCCAAAATAGCCCTAGTGTTGCTTCAAATGGGACGTTAATATAACTTAACAAAACTAAACTTCTGGTTTATTTCGGCAATTATGTAGAGAAATACATTAAAATGAACGAAAAAATCACAAAACTGAAATGAAACTTAGATTTTGTCATAAAATTAAACAAAAGCATCAGGTAATCATAATTAGATATAGTTATATTACTTAGAACCAAGTATTATTTTACGGATTTCAACATTTTTGAGGAAAAATTCACTTATGAACTTCACTTCACGTCTCCTCATAATTGAATGTTACGATTTCTGTTCTGAAAACTATTAGTATCTATAAGTAATTAATTAGTAGTAATTAGGAATTAATACTATTAGTAATTAGAACTACAATTAAATTATACCAATTTTTCTAGAATACTAAAAGTAAATGCATTTGCAATTATAATCAACATTGTCTTTTATCTTGCTTTGAATGATAAACTTTAGAAGAACAAAGCAAGAATTTATTCTGAAGTCATTTAATTAAACTCGGAAAATCCTTTTCTGTCCAAGAGAAACATAAATAAATAGAAAAAGAAACATCGCTTTTTATTGAAGTCAAGCTTCACAAAGGAATTCCTGTTTCAGTAAGAAACGGAATAAAAGCACAAAAGATTACAGTTCTAGAAAAAAAAAATTAAGATGAACTTTTAAGTTTTGTCCGTACAAGAAAAATTTAATTTTATTTTGTTCACTTTTTCGATTTCAGCCTTTGTACCGTCAGCTTGTATGTAAGCAAATAACTGGGAAAGCATTTGTTTTGTAAACGGGAAAGATATTTCTAATTTTTTTAAAATAAAGTATTTGAAAAGAGAAATTTGAAATAATTCGAAAAAGAAAAGAATAAAAAAATGGTGAGCATTTAACAATTCTGGAAGATTCTTTCTCTGTTTCTTATAGTATATTTTGCAATGAAGTGAAAAATGTAGCAGATGATAGGGGAATTGTTGCTTGGCGGCATTTGTTGTTTTAATAAAAGTATGCAAAATGAGAATAAAATTATCAAAATTCGAGAGTGAAAACGCAATATACATTACACTTAATATCTGTTCAAAATACACGTTAAAGAAATCGATATATCTATGAATATATCTGTATAATAGCATGGCACAATTCGATTAAGATCTGTCAAATTAAAAAATTTTGCAATTTTACATATTATTCGGTTTAAGCAAATTAAACTAAAATTCAGAAAACTACAAACAAAATTAAGTTGGTGCGCTTATTTCATAGAAACCAATATTTTTTGTTATAAATATACACAAAAACGTGCAAATATTTTACAATTTTAGTAAAAAAGAAAAAGATTTAAAAATTTTATAAAAAACTAATTATAAGAAATATTATAGAAAAAAATTTGCCAAATAAACAATAATCATCTTTGCTTCATAAAGTAATTATATTTATAAAATATGTCCTTTCGAAGAGATTAAATAAACAGATTTACTTAGTAGTAAAAAATGATTTTGCATTTTTATGAAATTCCAGGGCAGAAACAACGCACGAATACTAGTGAAATTCAAGATTTATATTTTCCCTTAAATTTGTGTTTAAAAAAAATAATACAATAAATGTCAAGCTTTCATGTTAACGGCTAAATTTTAAAAAGCCCGAATTACAAATCCGCCTTTCACACATTGATAGCTTATTTTAAAATACAGATATAAGAAATGCCTTTGGAATAATACTAGT
>JAPMOR010107707.1:5447-18951 GCA_026543865.1 Argiope aurantia | reverse complement strand
TAGATAGATAGATAGATAGATAATTAATAGATATCTAATTTTCAATAGGTTCGCATTTATTTTCTTCATAAAATAATGCAGAAATTAAATAGAAATATAAATCTTGTTTACTCAATGTAACTTCTTTATAAGTCTATTCTAGTCGAAAAGATATTTTTTTCCAAATACTGGAGAAAAGTATGACGTTTATTTAAATATCTATCTTTCTATTATTGTTAATATAATTCAAAGATCAATTAGAAGTAAACATTTTGTGAACAATTTTTACACAAGAAACAAAGCAGAACACAAGAAGAAGAAATGTTGATATTTCTTTATTTAATTTAATTTTTCTTTAAAAAAATAAAATAATATTATTTGTTTTGCTTTTAAACCATTAACATTTCTGCTTCTTAAATCATGCCAGAAACACTTATTGCTATCAGGAAATCATTCAGAAAGAAACACTGTGTAATGTGGCATTGATATTTCTTTACATAAGCTTTAAAAACATAATAAATTATAAATACGCTTACCATGATTTAATGCAAATATATATATATTTGAACAAGCCAGGCATTTCAATTTCATAGCACATTAAGACAAACAAATTTTACTAGAAAATTGCTTACCTTAAGAAATACTCGAACCATTTATGCTATGATTGGCACTACACTTTTTGTATTTTTAAAAATGTTCAATAATCGCACATTACCCTCGATTAATGAAACGAAAATCATGTTGTTCGAAATCTGAAAACTAACTAGAAATATTTACTCCATGATATTTTAAATTTTTAAAAGTCATCCAAATGCTGCATTTAGCGCGGAACGATTCACTTAAATTCTATACAGAAATACAATGAACTTTTAAATTCTCTGAGGAATACGGAGAAATCTTGATTCAATTTTCCATATTTTAAATTCTGAACAGGTGGGTAAGACAGGAGTCTTTCCTTTTCCATGTGATATCTATAAAACCTTAAGAAAATAAACTGGATTTGAACATTTTTTTTTAAATTTCTCTACTGTTTTCTTATTAGAAGAGGATAATAAAAGTAACAGTATTATTGTATTGTTTTGAAGAATAAAACATCTAAAGGAACTCTTTGTATTATTTGGATACTTTCTTTAAATGAAATTTATATATATTATAAACATTCATATAAAAATAAATAAAAGAATTGATTGTATATGACTAAAATATATTATAATGAAATGTGGCATTTTAAATTTGCTATTATCATACTGTAAAAATTTTGTTAACTCCTAAATAAAAAGCAAAATATATGTTATATTTCTTTATGTAACAAAGTAAGTATTTTATTTATAAATATTTAGCAGAATGGATTTATATTTAAAATAAATGTTTTGAAAATAAGATTTGCAAGAAATAAATGCATGTGAAAGACCGTATTCTATATCTCTTATAACAATGCATTTTCGTAATGCAAAATTATTCTTTTTTATCTTTTTCTTTTAATATAATTTAATGCCTTTAAAAATGAGTAACAAAAAAGTTTCATGTAAAAGTTTTACGTTGAAGTTTCATAACTAAATTATATTTAGTAAGACTATTTTTATTTATATCAATCATAATGAAACTTTACTTCGTAATTGATGATTCAATAAATAACAAAACTGTTGAGTATTTATTAACTATTTTTTTCACTGAAATGTTTTGCAAAAATATTCCGCGAATGAGAATTTAGTAATAAGAGAAAATTCATTTTTCGTTAGTACCCGTAATAATGAATTAAATATTGACATTCCTCAATTTAATTTATTCTGATATATCTTTTATACATTTTCATGTCCAGAAGATTATAAAAGCAATAAATATTTACAGCTTGTCAATATAAAATTAATGCACAATAGCAATTATTTTTATTATTTAGCATTTTTACTTTCTCGTACACAAAGTGTAGTGAAAATATTGTAATTGTCGAAATATTCGATTTTGATGACGCTCGACGTTTCTAATCTTCCTTAGCCTGAAAAATATATTTATAGCATTATATTTCTCTGTAAGTCTATGAATACGATAATTCAAAAACGCTTTGAGCTAATTGGCTAACATTCAGTAAATAGAATTATGAACAAATCTGTAGATTACTATCAAATCTTGAACGAAATTTATTCACAGAAAGTCGGTCCATGTAGTTGTTCAAGTACAAGTAATCTAGATATCTATAAAAGAGCTAGGTAAATGAAATTTGGCATAGAAGTTTATCATTTAAAATATAGGTAGTTAACAAAATTTGTCAAATGGTTGAGTATCAGTAGTCAATCCGTATTTTCGTATCTTTTAAATAAACTAACTTATAAAAGCAAAGTTTAAAATAAACTGAATTGTGATGTATTATTCTTGTATCTACAAATGTAACACAGTGTCAAAATTTGGTTACAATAGGTCAACAAAAATTCTTCCAAAATATATTTTTGCTCGATTGCTTCTATAAAAATTCTGCATTCAAGCCAGTTATCTATATTCCAGGCTTTATACAAAATAAACAATTTCTTTCCGATGGAAGAAAATAGGACATTTATTGGAGCGTATGCGCTGATTCAAGTTTATTATCTAAAAAAAGAAAACGTTGTTTAATACTTTAGAAATATATATTTTATTTTAAATCAATAAATATAAGAATAAAGAAGAAATCCTCACAAAATATTTCGCCCAGACTGGTATGCTCCCCAAAATTTTTCTCTGATAAAAGTAAACTTTCCCAAGAAAAAGACAAAAAAAAAATCATTACAACAGAGACAAATAGCAAAACAATTACGTAATGCAACATATAGACAGAAAAAAAGAAAATTTTCAATTTTTTAGCGAAATATTAAGAAAATATAACTTACGATATAAGTATATCCGTACGAATATACATATAACTACATACATCATAACACATTAACTATGAATAAATAATTTTACATACCATGATTTTTAACGAACAGAAAGGACAAAAACAAAGGTTATTATTTTGATTGATTTTTCTTCCGGAATCAATAATACCTATTTAAACAATTAATTGTTATTTCAGTATATAATTCACATTGAATAGTACATAAAATAATAGTAACTATATATGCATTTATTTATTTATACATTACAGTAAACATGTTTAATCTAATAATAATGCATATAGTCAATTAACGGTGATTTTTCAAAAACACCACTAAACATGTTGAATCAAATAATAATGCTTGTAGTCAATTAACGGTGATTATTAAAAAACACCAATAAACATATTTGGAAAAATCATCGTTGATTATAAATAATCACTAGTAATCACTAGTGTTGCATCTAATGAAATGTATATATATTGAATTTAAACCTTTAACTTTCTGCATATTTAAATCATATCCTAAATGATGTGAAAGCCTTTTTATCCAGCTTATGAACTAGAGAATGAATAAACAAATGCAAAATTATGTCCAAAAATTGCCAAATTTTTCGGTTATTGAAAAAAAAATCATTTTTCATTATCCTATTCGTCTATCTTAATTACTCTACAGACTATATATATATATATATATATATATATATATATATATATATATATATAACAATGCATACGTATCTCTATTATTCCCTTTATTTTCATTCTATTTAAAATACAAATTTCCACAACATATTACAATATTTAATCTTTAGCCTTTATAAAAAGTTATACAAGCATGTTCTGACCAGGAAATGCATAGTAATTAAATTTCCCTTCATTCATTTCAGAACCATCTATCTTGGTCCTGCTAGTTTCTTAATTAAAAACACATCACTTACAACAAAAGCGAATTTTGATTAAACATGAAACAATAGAATTCCACTTTTATCTATGCATCTTAAAAGAAGCGATGAAGCAATAATTTATTATTCCCTTTCTCTTCGCATAATAGGAGCAAATATGTTAAAGTTCACACCTGAAATGGTTAATTAAAACTTTTAGAAATGTTAACAACTCACACTGAAATAAATGATGCTTGAAATGCAAATAGCGAAATAAGTATATTTTAAAATATATTCTTGAATTATATTGATGTAAATATCTTTCTTCCTCGTGTTTTATTTGAAACCAGAGAACTTATCCGAATTTACATCTCAGTGATAATGGAAATTGTTTGATTATAAATTTTTTTGAATAAAATATTGCTGGTAAATTGCGAGTTTTACATAAAAGTATTCTTGTAATCAAGCTAGAATAATGATTTCTTTAAATTACTTGCATTTTTTTTTATCGAAATTCTTTGTATTAATTATCAAATGAATGATTAATATTACCTTAGTTAAAACTATAATAAAAATAATGTTCCTTCTAAAATTATATACAGAATGAAATTATATTTAAGAATTTTTACTAAACATTAGTTTCATTTGGAGTAAGACATAACGGAATTAGTTTTTTCTCTGTTCCTAGATTTAGTAAACTAAACATATGAAAAACAACGAATAATGCCTGAAGTAAATATTTGGCTAGTATAAATATTTTTTTTGATAATCTCATAAAAATCATTGATAAAGAATATTTGAAACAGTATATATTTATCATGGTGATACTATGTAAAATAATTTCGAGTTCTTTTCGAGTTTAAAGAACTATACCTAAATTATGTCTTTTAAACAGCCATTAGATAACAAATATTTAATGAAATATTTAATATTACGTAAATTAACAAATTAGAGCTGTTTAATTTATTGCAATTTAAAGATTAATTAATGAATAAATTAAGTCTTCTTAAGGAAGATTATTTATCATAGTATTTTGTTAATTACTGGTAATGGACTCTTTTTTAATTCACCAGGTTACAAAGTCACATATAAGGAAAACGGGTTAGCAGAGCCAGCGACCTTGCCTTTGGGTAGCGCGTCTTCTCCGTGAATTGGGCGTCCCGGGTTCGAGTCCTAGCTCAGGCATGGTTTTTTTTTAACCCGTGTTCTATCTGTGAGGCATGTGAAAGAGCCCCCCCCCCCCCCTTGTGTTAAAAGGCAAAAAATTCGAGTATGAGTGTCATCTTCATATGAGTAGGAGGTCAGGATTCTGTCCTGAGGTGTTCAGGGGCATTTACCTGCAGAAGCTACTGCACAAGCTCGACTTAACCCTTCCGCTACGGACGCGTTATATATCCATCATCAGTGGGCATCTTCCACTGCCGGGCGTACCACCCGTGCAACTCATGGTACTGTGTTCATATTCCTAAACTTGAATTATTTTTAATCGTCACTAGATGGCACCCAGTGTCCATTGCTTTTGAAATAAATATAGTTTTAGTATCCTGATCTTTAGTTTGCTAATATTCCACCTCACTTTGGTATTTTATTCATCAGTTGTTGCGGGGGTAGGGGAAAGAGCCTTCTTTTTTGCTATTACTGTATAACTGTAGTCTTTTGGGTTTTACAGTCATTTTTGTTATATTCTGAGTAACTTTTGGATACATTTCGCATACTTCTCTTTTTATTGCGGAAATCCTTGGTTTGGGTTAATTACGGCAAAAAAAACGCAATTTGTCAGCGAAAGAATATACTCATATTATGAATAAACTAATAATCTAAAAAGGTAGAAAAAACTGACGACATTAGGACTTAAACTTTATTTTTTATGATTTCTTTTTCAAAGTTAGGCTTAGCGGCTCTAAACCCCGTCCTGTGAGATGATTCCTTTCGCATACGCTCCGTGCGTCTATGGTAGAGGCCTCTCTTCCCGAAAGGGTAAAATCGCTGCCTTCATCAGTGGGCTTGTCTATGACAAGTGCCAAAAGTTATAAACAATCAGCAAGAAGAACGAGAAATTCTCATACGTAGGAGACATAGCTATTAATTATAGACAGAAACCAAAGATAAAAAAACTGACGGTCCTAAGTATTGACTTTAATTGTCTTTAGCAATAAGTTTTTTATTAGGATTAATTATCGCTAAAAATTTTAATTGATGCTTTGGGTACTTGATTTTAATGAATACCTACGCAAATTATTTTTAAATTTTTAAATAAATACTCGTACTATTATAAATTTTTAAACAATTATGCACATTTTGCTATTCATTTGTTCCTGAAATTAAGTCATTCAAAGCAGACCATTGTGAAGTAAAATTGATTAAATGCTTAATTGGTAAAATTGTAATATACAACATTTGTGATAGAAAACAATCTACTATTTGCTTTCCTTAACTACATTTCTCAAGCCGACAAATTTTTTTGTTGATTAAATGAATAATTTTATCTTTAGTGTAAGTCGCTTGATAAAATTTAATAACACTAATTGATAATCATTAACGCATGTCTTGTAAATTTTAATTAATAAAATTATGGTAAGGAGAAGATGAAATAAAATATTACTGTTTTTATTGTTACAACTTACTCGCGTCTTCACAGCATGCTCCATATCAGGAGTGACAACCGAAAATTTTGAAAAATAATATTTATTGTACTAAAATTACCAAAATCTTCAAATTTATTTATGTTTATTATTAAAGAATAATTAATTTATTTAATATATTTATAATATAGGAACCGCAGTTTTAAAATTTTATGCCGTTTACCTAAATTTGTTACAACTAGTTTCTGCCACTCTTACACTCTGCTTCCTTACAAACCCTACACGGTTATATTTTCTATTATTATTTGTCTCCATTTGCAAATCTAACACTTTCTATTTTATTAAAAAGGCACAATCTATTTTTACTTCCCATGTATGTTCATCTATACTGTTTGGGTATCATGGTTCTAGGTGCAGAGAAGTAGAGTGATATTAAAATTAAAAACCACCAGGAGAGTTTATGTAATATAGGTTCCGAAGGTTGTCAAAAATCGTCAATTAATGGAGAAATTAATGGCAACACCATAGTCACTAAAATAGTTATGACAAATTATAAATTTATCTGTTTAATATTATGAAGTACAGGGTGGTTAAATTTTCCTTATAAACAACATCATGCAACGCAAACGGTTAGCATATTGCAACAAAATTTGGTGTATAGACTATATGTGAGATGCGCTCACGGAAATTAGAAAAAAATTTAGAATTTAGAAAGTTACAAAATGTCTATCAGAGGGCGGATTTTCCGAAAAAACATTTAATTTAACACAGTAAATGACGAAAACGGAATACAGAAACGACATTAACATTTATTGACTACTTTCTGATCACCTTGTCATCGAACCACATTAAGTAAGGGTACAGGAAAATAACAATTTGAGAGAAGGAAAAAAAAAGTTGGGTTTGCAGAAACAAGAACGATTAGGACGAAATTGCACAAGATTAAGTCATATGGCGCAAGATTAGGATGATAGACAAGAATTGCACAAGGGGAGCAGTTGTTAATAATGCCCAGGAGAGTGTAAGGAAAGGTGCTCCATGAGACCACCTTCATTCACCTGCAATATTTCAAGTGGATGAATAGAGTATTCAACAGCAGATCGTAACTGATCAGTTGTGATGCTTCTGACATGGAATATTATGGAATTCTTCAAGTCATTCAATGCCGCAACAAGATTTCGTCATTACAGCCGGAAACATTGACATAAAACATGGCAACGATTGCAAACGTTTCTAACCCTAACCTGTTTTGCATAAGGCTTTCTCCTCTTCGCAAGCATTCAAATCTCGACATTCTTTTCCTAGAATTGACAGCTTTTCCCAGTTTTACATTTTGTTACTCACAATTCTTATTCTGGTTTGTTAATATTGTTTTTGTATTCCGTTTTGGTCGTTTATTGTGTTAAATTTAATGTTTTTCTGTAAAAGGCGCCCTCTGATCGACATTTTGCAACAAGGCAGTTTTTTTTCTAATTTCCTTGAGCGCATCTCCTGTGTAGTCTATATGCCAAATTTCGTTGCAATCCTGTCATACGTTTGCTCTGTAGGATGCTGTTTATATGGGAAGTTTAATTATAATCACCCTGTACAATTTAATGCTACTTTCTCTTTTATAAAATCAGCCCAATTAAGTGAAAATAAAGGATATAATTCCTACTATTTGCATGATTTCGATCAAATGATTTTGTATATATATTGCAAGTTGAAGGATAAAACGAAGAAAATATGCTAGGAATAATAAAGTTACTTATTTAATTTGGTTTGTTTGATTCAAAATTTATTAGACTCAAAGGCTCTTACCTGCGGTTCTTCTATTTTTGGAATTATGTCAACGGCTAATTGCGCAATGTGATATGGGATATTTGAACCAAATGCATCTAATCCTGCAATTTTATTAGTCATTTACTCTTCTACTTTAGACCTCCATGAAAATATTGCCCAATAATAATTATTTTCATCTATAATGCCATTATTTGAGAAATACATTAGGAAAAAATAATAATTAAACTGAATGCGTTTAAAATCTAATTTTTATTTTTATAATAAAATGCAGTGTTTATATTAAAACGATTTCTAATATACATTACAATTAGTTTATTATTCACCGTTTAAAAAATTTAGCAAATAAAATTTATTTCTTCTCAAATTCACTATCAGGTGTATCAATATCATGAAATCATAAATAATTCAATCTATTAACTGTTAATTAAACGCTGAAAATATTAAAATATGTAATTGTTTTTAGGATAAGTTAAATTTACTAAATTATAAAATATGCAAAATGTATTATAAAGGTCCATCTTTGCCAATAATGTTCAATGTTACGAGAAAAAATTTGATAAATAATTTAAAAATTGTCATAAAAATAATTGAACGTTCGAAATCAAATAGTTTATGATCCATTTCTTTAAAGTAAACATAAAGTATAAAGTACTAGCATAAAGTTACTTTGTAAACAAAAAAAATAAATATTTGCATAAAGTTATTTTGTAAACTTAAAGAATAAATATTAGCATAAAGTAATTTTGTAAACAAAAAGAATAAATATTTGCGTAAAGTAATTTTGTAAACATAAAGAATAAATATTAGCATAAAGTAATTTTGTAAACACTAAGTATAAAGTATTCACATAAAATATAGAGTATAAGCATAAAGTATAAAGTATAAATATAAAGTATAAAATATTAACATAAAATATAAAGTATTAACATAAAGTCATTCCTCAACAAACTCAACTCACCTCAATTCAATAAATTCCACTCAACATCAACCTCAATAAATTACATTCAAGGTAATTCAAACATAAAATTCTTGAAAACCAGTTTTATAACACACTTTGCAGATTAAAGAATGTTTATAAATATCATGGCGTAAACTTTTATTTATTCCAATTACATGACAATTAACATCAGTGATTGAATCTTTTGAATATTGAAATTTATGAACAAATTCAATTTGAATGAAAGCGGGAAAATAATTTTGCCAAATTTATCGTTAAATTGTTCTTAAGGAAAGTCTGATAGTTCATAAACCCAATCCCTCTCTCCTCGAGGCATTTTGAGATTCAAAATCTTTAAATCCCTTCCTTTTTTCTACAAACCTCCAATCATTTTCTCCCCACCAAAAATTGATTCCATCAACATAATTATACTTCTTTAACAATTAGGAGAAACTGACCGCTAAAAATCACATCAATTCATATTACATGACAAGCATTAACTGAAACAGCAGAAACAATTCTTGGTCCCGAATGCGATTGTAATTAATTTTCAAAACTAATTATGAGCAAAAGCGAGTAGGCAGTAATTTAATCAGGATTATGTTTCATGTTAATCTTCGGCTCAGTCTAGAAGTTTATTTTCAGAATAAAATAAAGCTTTTGCTTAATTAAGAAAACTTTGAAGTTTCTGAAGAATGTGCAGTGATTTATCGATGACTCACAATTGTTGAGTTTGTTATGTTAATTGCTTTTCACATAACTTTAATTAATATCGATGAGGGGTTTAGTATTTCATTCAATTGCTCTTCAATTTGACTGTTTACTCAGAATAAATAAAAGAGCCTTTCTTAAACTATATATTTGATTCTTTTAGTTGAAATCAACCGAGTGCGGGAATGAATTAATTCTGATGTTTTCTTTGTAGTATTTAATTTGATTAATTACAATGTTTCAGTTAATACGTTAAGATAATAACCATTTATGCGACAACAGAAAATAAAATTAATTTGAACGCAAAGGGAGGATCTGCTAAAATGCAAACGTTTAATAATTTAAGTTTTACTTTCTCTCATACGAACTATAGAGAAAGTATGGAATCGTCAAAAAATCCGAACTCGAGATTTTGATGAATCAACACGTTTTAGACCTTCCTCAGTTCGAAAAATACCTTTTTATAAAATGTTTATCTGTAATAAAGATAGCTTGAAAATGCTTTCAGCTAGACAGTTGAAATTTGGAATACAGTCTTTACACCAAATTTTCAGATTTCTGTCAGACTTTGAATACAAACTGTTCAGTGGAAATCTGTCTTTCCGACTGTTCAATTAAGTGTTAACTAGATAGTTACAAGACGAAGAGAGCTAGATGTATAAAATTTGGTACACCGATTTAACACCTATAGTGTATACATTGTAAAATTTTGAGTCAAAACCAATTGCGGGTTGACTGTCTGACCTGTCTTTAATTTCAGAAACATGTAAACGCGATAATTCAAAAACTCAGTGACAGGATTTTGTGACTACAAGGACAGTTTTGTGTCAAAGTTTGATTTTAATCAGTTGAGAAAAACCTGTCTAAAGCACATATTCGATTTCTAGATACTATTAACGCGAGTCAAGGAAAAATCCCAAAGGATGGTACGATAGTTTCTTTAAAAATGCTAAATGTGCGCCAAAAGTTAATATTTTGTAACTATTGTTTGACAATTCCATGCAAGGCGTTCACAAGCTTGACGAGTTTATTACAAAGTAACGAGAATGTTTAGGAGAGATCACTCCTGTTGGTTTTGTTGCTTGTTTAATTTATATCAATTATCATAGTCTTTGTTCTGAAGAATTTCTACAAATTTCATTTAATAAAAAAAGTTGTGATTTTAATCTTTGAGGTATTGTTTTATTTAATCGTGTAAAATATTAAAAACTGTGATTTTTTTCCTTTTCTAATATTAGTATTTCGTACAATTAACTATTGAACTTAATACAATAAACGTTTTAAAAGACAAAGTAAAACATTTGTTAAATCATAAAACGTATTTGTTAAATCATAAAACCATTTATCTGTAGTTTTTTTTTCTGATGATGATAAATTAATTCCGTTATTTTCTTAATTATACTAAAGTATAAGTATATTTACATTAATTAAATTATAGTAAATATTAGCGTATATTAGTAAAATAAAAGTATATTTACATTAATTTTTGAAGAAAACAAAGAATGATTGTAAATATAAATTTCACTGTAAATGGTTTTCACATAATCTCTAATTAATATCCTATCGCTTCTCCCCCATGACATTAGAGAAACCTAATTATGAAATATAAATTTTTGGCATAAATCTTACATTTTTATTAAATTGAGTGCAAAAATTTGTATTTTGTACGAACTTTACCAACCGAAAGAAGTCAAAACTCCACACTGAAAGTTGTAGTCACGAGATAACATATTGAATTTCATTAATTTAAATATTTCGGTTTATGAGTTATTATGTTTTTATGAAAGCGGATATAGAGACGAAAATCCGGTTGCAGTAGGCCACTACAAATTCTGTCGATTATGCTTCGTTCAGTGGAGGCAGGTTGATCGGCTGTACTGAAGAAGACCGAAAAGAGTTTAACACACATTTAATTTGACACATCTAATTCAAAGTTCCTGAAATATATATATTTTGAATGTAAATATGTATAAAAATTTTTATCTCCCTAATTCTTTGCACTTTGGATTTATCAAGTGCACTCGTAATATAGAAAGAAATAAATAAACTCCTTATGAGTTAAATTCATTCAAAATCAGATAGAAATTTACAAATTTTGTCGCAAGTCCATAAACACAGCCTGAAAGCATTTTTGAGTTACTCTATACACAAACAAACAAAATGCCAAAAATCTTTTTTTTTCTTTATTTCAGGCAGACTTGAAACATGGAGATGCATGAAAATCTTGTGATCAAATTCATTAGTGACTTCAATACTTTCCGTATGCTTCGTATACGAGAAAATAAAAATTATGAGTTTCAATTTTTCAGATACTTTTTCAGAAAATTTCAGCGTTTTTCAGTAAAGTTTCAGTAAAGAAAATCGCTTATTTTAAAGATTTTTTTTATGTATGTTTGTGAATGTTTCATTATAAATAAGAAAATAATGCCTATCCAACCTTGTACTATGAACAACATATACAAAAATTTAGCGAGCTATGCAATATTAGGCTTATGATTTTATACCTTCCAAAACATAAGAATAAAATTTTGAAACAAGTCAATTAACAAAACAATTTAATAATTCAAAATATTTATATTAGAAGTAAAACTATATAATTATTAATGCAATATGCTTCATAATTTTCATGAACATCTATTAAAACACCACGTTAAAGATTATATTTCAAAACGGCTTAGCTTAATATTTGGTGCTCATTCTGTAAACATGAATAATAATTTCAGATTTCTCGCATCACTAATGAGATGGAAATCTTTCGGACGAAATGCGTACTTAGGCATCAGTTCCAATACTTCTTCCTGATTTCAACGTCGCACCTAAATTGTCGTCATATATTCTAATGGGTGAAATTTTTCGATACTAGAGGATCCCAAATTTCTTCCAGTTCTGGTTCCAGCTAAAGTCTCCTGGGTGCTTAGATTCAATTCACAATGCATCCCCAAATGTGAACAAAATTTTATCATTCAGGTGTGGTATGAAAATCTGACAGTCAGTATGTAACTCAAGGGTCGAAATTTGTGAAATTGGTACTCACTATTGAATATTTTGAACCTAAACAGCTTTCATATAAAGGTAATGTGGAACATAAATATATACGCTCTAACTCTCCCCAAAATTATCTAATAACTCTACATTCCCGGTAAATATTGCTTCAAATGTAGCTTCTGATATGATCCATCGATTTCTTATATTATTTACTTACGCTGCAGTGCAGATCATATAGCTAAAGGCTATGCTGTCTAACCAAATGTTCATTAGCCACAAAAATCTATATATAGTTAAGATTATTTGTTTTATATACATATGTAGCGCTTATATTATGACAAGTATTTGTTTTGTCAAGGCACATTGTCCTTATCATCGTATAACATTTTCAGTCATATATCACAGAAACATTTCTAATGTCTGATATTTATCATTGGATCCTCTGAGTATTTCTGGCACAGAAGATATTACTCTTAGTTCTTCAGTAAGAAAGGTTTATATCTGTACAGCGACTATTGCTTGCAAACATATGGAATATCCTTTTCCTTCGTGTTATATTTCATCTAGATTTTCTTGTCAAGATAAAGGGTACTTGTTTATTTAAAGATAAAGTTATAAACTTCTCTCTTACTCAGACTGAAATTGCCTGTATATTCATCATTTCCCAAGTGTTGTTTTCAGTGCCTCTTGATCATAATGTCGCCTTAGGTTCTTTATGAGTTCAGATGTTTTTACATACGTTGCTATAGATTTTTGACAAAAGTGAACTCATAAGTTTTATAAACTACTCCCTTTAACGACA